>CM072681.1:27573866-27621853 GCA_036884735.1 Huso huso
CCAGGTTCCATACTATACAATGCTAGTGCAATTCAACAACAACAACAACAACTATTTTGATGTATTTAAAAAAAAAAAAAAAAAAATGAACAGCAGTTCAAATGCTTCAGCTTACTTACTACCACAACACTAACCCTTAGCCACCCAGGTTCCATACTATACACTGCTAGTACAATTCAACAACAACAACAACAACAACAACAACAACAATTATCTTGATGTATTTAAAAAAAAAGAAAATTGAACAGCAGTTCAAATGCTTCAGCTTACTTCCATAGAATAGGTGTATCAAGAAACATGCCGTGGCATTTGTTAATACGCTCTAGGGAGTCACAAGTCCTTCTGTTGCTTCTTGTGAAAAGAGGGCAGGGGCTTAAAATAATCCATATGGCAGCGGTGGATTCGGAATCCACGCCTCCAGAGAGACTGAGTTCAAATCCAGCGCCTTAGACCGCTAGGCCACGCTACCACAACGCTAATTCTTGGTCACCCAGGTTCCATACTATACAATGCTAGTGCACCAACAACAACAACAACAACAACAACAACAACAATTATCTTGATGTATTTGTAAAAAAAAGAAAATTGAACAGCAGTTCAAATGCTTCAGCTTACTTCCATAGAATAGGTGTATCAAGAAACATGCCACAGCATTTGTTACACACGCCTCTAGGGAGTCACAAGTCCTTCTGTTGCTTTCTTGTGAAAAGGGGCAGGGTGAAAATAATCCATATGGCAGTGGTGGGATTTTGGAACCCACGCCTCCAGAGAGACTGAGCCTAAACCAGCGCCTTTAGACCGCCGCCACGCTACCACAACACTAACTCTTGGCCACCCAGGTTCCATACTATACAATGCTAGTGCAATTCAACAACAACAACAACAACAACAACAACTATTTTGATGTATTTGCAAAAAAAAAAAGAAAATGAACAGCAGTTCAAATGCTTCAGCTTACTTACTACCACAACACTAACCCTTAGCCACCCAGGTTCCATACTATACACTGCTAGTACAATTCAACAACAACAACAACAACAACAACAACAACAACAACAACAACAACAACAACAACAATTATCTTGATGTATTTGTAAAAAAAAAAGAAAATTGAACAGCAGTTCAAATGCTTCAACTTACTTCCATAGAATAGGTGTATCAAGAAACATGCCGTGGCATTTGTTACTACGTCTCTAAGGAGTCACAAGTCCTTCTGTTGCTTCTTGTGAAAAGGGGGTAGGGGTGAAAATAATCCATATGGCAGCGGTGGGATTCGAACCCACGCCTCCAGAGAGACTGAGCCTAAATCCAGCGCCTAGACCGCCGGCCACACTACCGCATTGCAAGTTTTCTGCCACCCTAGGTTTCGTACTATATGCCGCTAACTAATTCAACTAAAAACAATTGTAAAATTTTAACGTAATTATTGGTTTGAAAACACAAACGCTGCTTTTACCAGCTTGCGCCAACTGGGAATTAAACCCAGGTCACAAGAATGGGGAATCTTGTATGATACCACTACACCATTGGCGCTGACATGCACGATGCATGCAAATATTCCATGGAACGGAACATTTTCTTTACAGCAGTTCAAAAGACCGAAGGGGTTGAAAAAACAATATGGCAGCGTGGATTTGAACCCACACCACCGAGAGACTGGAGCCTTAAATCAGCCTTTAGACCGCCGCCACGCTACCACAACACTATCTCTTGGCCACCCAGGTTCCATACTATACAATGCTAGTGCAATTCAACAACAACAACAACAACAACAACTATTTTGATGTATTTGCAAAAAAAAAAGAAAATGAACAGCAGTTCAAATGCTTCAGCTTACTTACTACCACAACACTAACCCTTAGCCACCCAGGTTCCATACTATACACTGCTAGTACAATTCAACAACAACAACAACAACAACAACAACAACAACAACAACAACAACAACAACAATTATCTTGATGTATTTGCAAAAAAAGAAAAATGAACAGCAGTTCAAATGCTTCAGCTTACTTACTACCACAACACTAACCCTTAGCCACCCAGGTTCCATACTATACATTGCTAGTACAATTCAACAACAACAACAACAACAACAACAACAATTATCTTGATGTATTTGTAAAAAAAAAAAAAAAAATTGAACAGCAGTTCAAATGTTTCAGCTTACTCCATAGAATAGGTGTATCAAGAAACATGCCGTGGCATTTGTTACCACGCCTCTAGGAGTCACAAGTCCTTCTGTTGCTTTTGTGAAAAGGTGGCAGGGGTGAAAATAATCCATATGGCAGTGGTGGGATTCGAACCCACGCTCCAGAGAGACTGGAGCCAAATCCATGCGCCTTAGACCGCCGGCCACGCCTACCACAACACTAAGTCTTGGCCACCCAGGTTCCATACTATACAATGCTAGCAATTCAACAACAACAACAACAACAACAACAACTATTTTGATGTATTTGCAAAAAAAAAAGAAAAATGAACAGCACTTCAAATGCTTCAGCTTACTTACTACCACAACACTAACCCTTAGCCACCCAGGTTCCATACTATACACTGCTAGTACAATTCAACAACAACAACAACAACAACAACAACAACAACAACAACAACAATTATCTTGATGTATTTGTAAAAAAAAGAAATTGAACAGCAGTTCAAATGCTTCAGCTTACTCCATAGAATAGGTGTATCAAGAAACATGCCGTGGCATTTGTTACTACTGCCTCTAAGGAGTCACAAGTCCTTCTGTTGCTTCTTGTGAAAAGGGGTAGGGGTGAAAATAATCCATATGGCAGCAGTGGATTTCGCACCCACGCCCAGAGAGACTGGAGCCTCAAATCCAGCCTTTAGACCGCCGCACACTACCGCATTGCAAGTTTTCTGTCACCCTAGGTTTCAGATATATGCCGCTAACGCAATTCAACAAACAATTGTAAAATTTTAACGTAATTATTGGTTTGAAAACACAAACGCTGTTTTATCAGCTTGCGCCAACTGGGAATTGAACCCACGCCACAAGAATGGGAATCTTGTATGATACCACTACACCATTGGCGCTGACATGCACGCGATGCATGCAAATATTCCATGGAACGGAACATTTTCTTTACAGCAGTTCAAAAGACCGAAGTGGGGTTGAAAAAAACAATATGGCAGCGGGGATTTGAACCCACACCGCCGAGAGACTGGAGCCTTAAATCAGCGCTTTAGACCGCCGCCACGCTACCACAACACTATCTCTTGGCCACCCAGGTTCCATACTATAAATGCTAGTAATTCAACAACAACAACAACAACAACTATTTTGATGTATTTGTAAAAAAAAAAAATGAACAGCAGTTCAAATGCTTCAGCTTACTTACTACCACAACACTAACCCTAGCCACCCAGGTTCCATACTATACACTGCTAGTACAATTCAACAACAACAACAACAACAACAACAATTATCTTGATGTATTTGTAAAAGAAAATTGAACAGCAGTTCAAATGTTTCAGCTTACTTCCATAGAATAGGTGTATCAAGAAACATGCCGGCATTTGTTACTGCCTCTAAGGAGTCACAAGTCCTTCTGTTGCTTCTTGAAAAAGGGGTAGGGGTGAAAATAATCCATATGGCAGCGGTGGATTCGAACCAACGCTTCCAGAGAGACTGGAGCCTAAACCAGCTCTTTAGACCGCTTCTGCCACACTACCGCATTGCAAGTTTTCGCCACCCTAGGTTTCAGATTATATGCCGCTAACGCAATTCAACTAAAAAACAATTGTAAAATTTTAACGTAATTATTGGTTTGAAAACACAAACGCTGTTCTTTATCAGCTTGCGCCAACTGGGAATTGAACCCAGGTCACAAGAATGGGAATCTTGTATGATACCATCACACCATTGGCGCTGACATGCACGCATGCATGCAAATATTCCATGGAACGGAACATTTTCTTTTACAGCAGTTCAAAAGACCGGCGGGAAAAAAAACAATATGGGCAGTGGGATTGAACCCACACCGGAGAGACTGGAGATTTAAATCAGCTTTAGACCGCTTGGGCCACGCTACCACAACACTATTTTTGGCCACCCAGGTTCCATACTATACAATGCTAGTGCAATTCAACAACAACAACAACAACAACAACTATTTTGATGTATTTGCAAAAAAAAAAAATGAACAGCAGTTCAAATGCTTCAGCTTACTTACTACCACAACACTAACCCTTAGCCACCCAGGTTCCATACTATACACTGCTAGTACAATTCAACAACAACAACAACAACAACAACAACAACAACAACAACAATTATCTTGATGTATTTGTAAAAAAAAAAGAAAATTGAACAGCAGTTCAAATGCTTCAGCTTACTTCCATAGAATAGGTGTATCAAGAAACATGCCGTGGCATTTGTTACTACCGCCTCTAAGGAGTCACAAGTCCTTCTGTTGCTTCTTGTGAAAAGGGGGGGTAGGGGGGTGAAAATAATCCATATGGCAGTGGGATTCGAACCCACGCCTCCAGAGAGAGACTGGAGCCTAAATCCAGCGCCTTAGACCGCCGCCACACTACCGCATTGCAAAGTTTTCTGCCACCCTAGGTTTCAGATTATATGCCGCTAACGCAATTCAACTAAAACAATTGTAAAATTTAACGTAATTATTGGTTTGAAAAACACAAACGCTGCCTTATCAGCTTGGCGCCAACTGGGAATTGAACCCACGCCACAAGAATGGGAATCTTGTATGATACCACTACACCATTGGCGCGACATGCACGCATGCATGCAAATATTCCATGGAACGGAACATTTTCTTTTACAGCAGTTCAAAAGACCGGCGGGTTGAAAAAAAACAATATGGCAGCGGTGGATTTGAACACACACCTCCAGAGAGACTGGAGCCTTAAATCAGCGCTTAGACCGCCGCCACGCTACCACAACACAATCTCTTGGCCACCCAGGTTCCATACTATACAATGCTAGTGCACCAACAACAACAACAACAACAACTATTTTGATGTATTTGCAAAAAAAAAAGAAAAATGAACAGCAGTTCAAATGCTTCAGCTTACTTTACTACCACAACACTAACCCTTACCCACCCAGGTTCCATACTATACACTGCTAGTACAACCAACAACAACAACAACAACAACAACAACAATTATCTTGATGTATTTGTAAAAAAAAAAGAAAATTGAACAGCAGTTCAAATGCTTCAGCTTACTTCCATAGAATAGGTGTATCAAGAAACATGCCGCAGCATTTGTTACTAATGCTCTAAGGAGTCACAAGTCCTTCTGTTGTTTTGTGAAAAGGGGGGTAGGGGTGAAAATAATCCATAAGGCAGCGGTGGATTGGAACCCACGCCCAGAGAGACTGGAGCCTAAATCCAGCGCCTTAGACCGCTCGGCCACACTACCGCATTGCAAGTTTTCTGCCACCCTAGGTTTCGTACTATATGCCGCTAACGCAATTCAACTAAAACAATTGTAAAATTTTAACGTAATTATTGGTTTGAAAACACAAACGCTGTTTTATCAGCTTGCGCCCAACTGGGAATTGAACCAAGGTCACAAGAATGGGAATCTTGTATGATACCACTACACCATTGGCGCTGACATGCACGCATGCATGCAAATATTCCATGGAACGGAACATTTTTCTTTACAGCAGTTCAAAAGACCGAAGTGGGGTTGAAAAAAAACAATATGGCAGCGTGGGATTTGAACCCACACCTCCGGAGAGACTGGAGCCTTTAAATCAGCGCCTTTAGACCGCCGCCACGCTACCACAACACTATCTCTGGCCACCCAGGTTCCATACTATACAATGCTAGTGCAATTCAACAACAACAACAACAACAACAACTATTTTGATGTATTTGCAAAAAAAAAAATGAACAGCAGTTCAAATGCTTCAGCTTATTTACTACCACAACACTAACCCTTAGCCACCCAGGTTCCATACTATACACTGCTAGTACAATTCAACAACAACAACAACAACAACAACAACAACAATTATCTTGATGTATTTGTAAAAAAAAAGACAATTGAACAGCAGTTCAAATGCTTCAGCTTACTCCATAGAATAGGTGTATCAAGAAACATGCCGTGGCATTTGTTACTAACGCCTCTAGGGAGTCACAAATCCTTCTGTTGCTTCTTGTGAAAAAGGGGCAGGGTGAAAATAATCCATATGGCAGTGGTGGATTGAACCCACGCCTCCAGAGAGACTGAGCCTAAATCCAGCGCCTTAGGACCGGCCACGCCTTACCACAACACTAAGTCTTGGCTACCCAGGTTCCATACTATACAATGCTAGTGCAATTCAACAACAACAACAACAACAACAACAACTATTTTGATGTATTTGCAAAAAAAAAAGAAAAATGAACAGCAGTTCAAATGCTTCAGCTTACTTACTACCACAACACTAACCCTTAGCCACCCAGGTTCCATACTATACACTGCTAGTACAATTCAACAACAACAACAACAACAACAACAACAACAACAACAATTATCTTGATGTATTTGTAAAAAAAAAAGAAAATTGAACAGCAGTTCAAATGTTTTTCAGCTTACTTCCATAGAATAGGTGTATCAAGAAACATGCCGCGGGCATTTGTTACTACGCTCTAGGGAGTCGCCAAGTCCTGCTGTTGCTTCTTGTGAAAAGGGGTCAGGGTGAAAAAATCCATATGGCAGCGGTGGGATTTGAACCCAAGCTCCAGAAAGACTGAGCTTAAATCCAGCGCCTTTAGACCGCTTCGGCCACACCACCGATTGCAAGTTTTCTGCCACCCTAGGTTTCAGATTATACGCCGCTAACGCTATTCAACTACAACAATTGTAAAATTTTAACGTAATTATTGGTTTGAAAACACAACGCTGCTTTATCAGTTTGCGCCAACTGGGAATTGAACCCAGGTCACAAGAATGGGAATCTTGTATGATACCACTACACCATTGGCGCTGACATGCACGATGCATGCAAATATTCCATGGAACGGAACATTTTCTTTACAGCAGTTCAAAAGACCGAAGTGGGGTTGAAAACAATATGGCAGCGGTGGATTTGAACCCACGCCCTCCGAGAGACTGGAGTCTTAACTAGCCTTTAGACCGCCGCCATGCTACCACAACACTAACTCTTGGTCACCCAGGTTCCATACTATACAATGCTAGTGCAATTCAACAACAACAACAACAACAACAACTATTTTGATGTATTTGCAAAAAAAAGAAAAAATGAACAGCAGTTCAAATGCTTCAGCTTACTTACTACCACAACACTAACCCTTAGCCACCCAGGTTCCATACTATACACTGCTAGTACAATTCAACAACAACAACAACAACAACAACAACAACAACAACAATTATCTTGATGTATTTGTAAAAAAAGAAAATTGAACAGCAGTTCAAATGTTTCAGCTTTTACTCCATAGAATAGGTGTATCAAGAAACATGTCGTGGCATTTGTTACTATGCCTCTAAGGAGTCACAAGTCCTTCTGTTGCTTCTTGTAAAAGGGGGTAGGGGTGAAAATAATCCATATGGCAGCGGTGGGATTCAACCCACGCCTCCAGAGAGACTGGAGCCTAAATCCAGCGCTTTAGACCGCCGCCACACTACCGCATTGCAAGTTTTCTGCCACCCTAGGTTTCAGATTATATGCCGCTAACGCAATTCAACTAAAACAATTGTAAAATTTTAACGTAATTATTGGTTTGAAAACACAAACGCTGCCTTATCAGCTTGCGCCAACTGGGAATTGAACCCAGGTCACAAGAATGGGACTCTTGTATGATACCACTACACCATTGGCGCTGACATGCACGCATGCATGCAAATATTCCATGGAACGGAACATTTTCTTTTACAGCAGTTCAAAAGACCGAAGTGGGGTTGAAAAAAAAACAATATGGCAGCGGTGGGATTTGAACCCACACCTCCGGAGAGACTGGAGCCTTAAATCAGCGCCTTAGACCGCTCGGCCACGCTACCACAACACTATCTTTGGCCACCCAGGTTCCATACTATACAATGCTAGTGCAATTCAACAACAACAACAACAACAACTATTTTGATGTATTTGCAAAAAAAAAAGAAAAATGAACAGCAGTTCAAATGCTTCAGCTTACTTACTACCACAACACTAACCCTTAGCCACCCAGGTTCCATACTATACACTGCTAGTACAATTCAACAACAACAACAACAACAATTATCTTGATGTATTTGTAAAAAAAGAAAATTGAACAGCAGTTCAAAATGCTTCAGCTTACTTCCATAGAATAGGTGTATCAAGAAACATGCCGGGCATTTGTTACTACGCTCTAGGGAGTCACAAGTCCTGCTGTTGCTTCTTGAAAAGGGGTCAGGGGAAAAAAAATCCATATGGCAGCGGTGGATTCGAACCCACGCCTCCAGAAAGACTGGAGCCTAAACCAGCGCCTTAGACCGCCGCCACACTACCGCGATTGTAAAGTTTTCTGCCACCCTAGGTTTCAGATTATACGCCGTTAACGCTATTCAACTACAACAATTGTAAAATTTTAACGTAATTATTGGTTTGAAAACACAAACGCTGCCTTTATCAGTTTGCGCCAACTGGGAATTGAACCCAGGTCACAAGAATGGGAATCTTGTATGATACCACTACACCATTGGCGCTGACATGCACGATGCATGCAAATATTCCATGGAACGGAACATTTTTACAGCAGTTCAAAAGACCGGAAGGGGTTGAAAAAAAACAATATGGCAGCGGTGGATTTGAACCGACGCCCGAGAGACTGAGTCTTAATCCAGCGCCTTAGACCGCTCGGCCACGCTACCACAACACTAACTCTTGGCCACCCAGGTTCCATACTATACAATGCTAGTGCAATTCAACAACAACAACAACAACAACAACTATTTTGATGTATTTGCAAAAAAAAAAAGAAAAATGAACAGCAGTTCAAATGCTTCAGCTTACTTACTACCACAACACTAACCCTTAGCCACCCAGGTTCCATACTATACACTGCTAGTACAATTCAACAACAACAACAACAACAACAACAATTATCTTGATGTATTTGTAAAAAGAAAATTGAACAGCAGTTCAAAATCCTAAAAGGTATAGACAATGTCAACCCGGGGACTTTGACTTGAAAAAAAAAAAAGGACCAGGGTCATGAATGGAGATTAGATAAAGGGGCATTCAGAACAGAAAAATAGGAGGCACTTTTTTTACACAGAGAATTGTGAGGGTCTGGAACCAACTCCCAGTAATGTTGTTGAAGCTGACACCCTGGGATCCTTCAAGAAGCTGCTTGATGAGATTCTGGGATCAATAATTCATTAACAACCAAACGAGCAAGATGGGCTGAATGGCCTTCTCGCTTTGTAAACTTTCTTATGTTCTTATGTTCTAAATGCTTCAGCTTTACTTCCATAGAATAGGTGTATCAAGAAACATGTGGCATTTGTTACTACGCCTCTAGGGAGTCACAAGTCCTTCTGTTGCTTCTTGTGAAAAGAGGGCAGGTGAAAATAATCCATATGGCAGCTGGGATTCAACCCACGCTTCCAGAGAGACTAGAGACTGAGCCTCAACCAGCCTTAGACCGCCAGCCACGCTACCACAACACTAACTCTTGGCCACCCAGGTTCCATACTATACAATGCTAGTGCAATTCAACAACAACAACAACTACTATTTTGATGTATTTGCAAAAAAAAAAAAAGATAAATGAACAGCAGTTCAAATGCTTCAGCTTACTTTACTACCACAACACTAACCCTTAGCCACCCAGGTTCCATACTATACACTGCTAGTACAATTCAACAACAACAACAACAACAACAATTATCTTGATGTATTTGAAAAAAAAAAAGAAAATTGAACAGCAGTTCAAATTTCAGCTTACTTCCATAGAATAGGTGTATCAAGAAACATGCCGTGGCATTTGTTACTACGCCTCTAGGGAGTCAAGTCCTGCTGTTGTTTCTGTAGAAAAGGGGTCAGGGTGAAAAAAATCCATATGGCAGCGGTGAGATTGAACCCACGCCCCAGAAAGACTGGAGCCTAAACCAGCGCCTTTAGACCGTCGCCACACTACCGCATTGCAAGTTTTCTGCCACCCTAGGTTTCAGATTATACTGCCGCTAACGCTATTCAACTACAACAATTGTAAAATTTTAACGTAATTATTGGTTTGAAAACACAAACGCTGCCTTATCAGCTTGGCGCCAACTGGGAATTGAACCCAGGTCACAAGAATGGGAATCTTGTATGATACCACTACACCATTGGCGCTGACATGCACGCATGCATGCAAATATTCCATGGAACGGAACATTTTCTTTACAGCAGTTCAAAAGACCCAAGGGGGGTTGAAAAAAACAATATGGCAGCGTGGGATTTAAACCCACGCTTCCCGGAGAGACTGGAGTCTTAATCCAGCTTTAGACCGCCGGCCACGCTACCACAACACTAACTCTTGGCCACCCAGGTTCCATACTATACAATGCTAGTGCAATTCAACAACAACAACAACAACAACAACTATTTTGATGTATTTGCAAAAAAAAAAAAAATGAACAGCAGATCAAATGTTTCAGCTTACTTACTACCACAACACTAACCCTTAGCCACCCAGGTTCCATACTATACACTGCTAGTACAATTCAACAACAACAACAACAACAACAACAACAATTATCTTGATGTATTTGTAAAAAAAAAAGAAAATTGAACAGCAGTTCAAAATCCTAAAAGGTATAGACAATGTCAACCCGGGGACTTCTTTGACTTGAAAAAAAAAAAGGACCAGGGTCATAAATGGAGATTAGATAAAGGGCATTCAGAACAGAAAATAGGAGGCACTTTTTACACAGAGAATTGTGAGGGTCTGGAACCAACTCCCCCAGTAATGTTGTTGAAGCTGACACCCTGGGATCCTTCAAGAAGCTGCTTGATGAGATTCTGGGATCAATAAGCTACTAACAACCAAACGAGCAAGATGGGCTGAATGGCCTTCTCTCGTTTGTAAACTTTCTTATGTTCTTATGTTCTAAATGCTTCAGCTTACTTCCATAGAATAGGTGTATCAAGAAACATGCCGTGGCATTTGTTACTACGTCTCTAGGGAGTCACAAGTCCTTCTGTTGCTTCTGTGAAAGGGGCAGGGGTGAAAATAATCCATATGGCAGCGGTGGGATTCGAACCCACGCCTCCAGAGAGACTAGAGACTGGAGCCTAAATCCAGCGCCTTAGACCGCTCGGCCACGCTACCACAACACTAACTCTTGGCCACCCAGGTTCCATACTATACAATGCTAGTGCAATTCAACAACAACAACAACAACTACTATTTTGATGTATTTGCAAAAAAAAAAGATAAAATGAACAGCAGTTCAAATGCTTCAGCTTACTTACTACCACAACACTAACCCTTAGCCACCCAGGTTCCATACTATACACTGCTAGTACAATTCAACAACAACAACAACAACAACAACAATTATCTTGATGTATTTGTAAAAAAAAAGACAATTGAACAGCAGTTCAAATGCTTCAGCTTACTTCCATAGAATAGGTGTATCAAGAAACATGCCGTGGCATTTGTTACCACGCCTCTAGGGAGTCACAAGTCCTTCTGTTGCTTCTTGTGAAAAGGGGTCAGGGTGAAAAAATCCATATGGCAGCGGTGGATTCGAAACCCACGCCTCCAGAAAGACTGAGCCTAAACCAGCGCCTTAGACCGGCCACACTACCGCGATTGCAAGTTTTCTGCCACCCTAGGTTTCAGATTATACGCCGCTAACGCAATTCAACTACAACAATTGTAAAATTTAACGTAATTATTGGTTTGAAAACACAAACGCTGCCTTTATCAGCTTGTGGCAACTGGGAATTGAACCCAGGTCACAAGAATGGGAATCTTTATGATACCACTACACCATTGGCGACATGCACTAACTACTACTCCACACTGCTGCCCTTCTACTTCACCCTGCTGTCTAAATAACTATATTCACTGTACAATTTTTAAATGTGTCCAAACAACAACTATACTCGCCATACAATTTTTTTTATATGTCCAAACAACTATATTCACAGTACAATTTTGTATATGTCCAAACTATATTCAATGTACAATTTTTCATATGTCCAAGCTGTATTCACTGTACTTTTTAAATATGTACTTTTTAAATAAATTGAGGAGGCTGTGTGGTCCAGTGGTTAAAGTAAAGGGCTTGTAATTAGGAGGTCCCTGGTTCAAATTCCACCTTACCTACTGACTCATTGGTGACCTTGAGCAAGTCATTTCACCTCCTTGTGCCGCCTTTCGGTGAGATGTAGTTGTGGGGTAACTGTGCAGCTGATGCGTAGTTCACACACTCCTTAGTTCTGTAAGTCGCCTTGGATAAAGGCGTCTGCAACAAATAAACAAATAATAATAATAATGTCCAAATAACTATAGTCACATTACATTTTTTATATGTCCAAACAACTATATTCACTGTACAATGTTTTTATATGTCCAAACAACTATATTTACTGTATACTTTTTTAAATGTCTAAATAAAAACTATATTCACTATACAATTTTTTTATGTGTCCAAACAACTATATTCACTGTACAATATTTAATATGTCCAAACAACAACTATATTCACTATACAATTGTTTTATATGTCCAAACAACGATATTCAATATGCAGTTTTTTAATATGTCCAAACAACAACTATATTCACTGTACAATTTTGTTATATGTCCAAACTATATTCACTGTACAATTGTTTATTATGTCCAAACAACTATATTCACTGTACAATTTTGTTATATGTCCAAACTATATTCACTGTACAATTGTTTAATATGTCCAAACAACTATATTCACTGTACATTTTTTTTAAATATGTCCAAACAACTATATTCACAGTACATTTTTTTTAATATGTCCAAACAACAACTATATTCACTGTACATTGTTTTAATATGTCCAAACATCAACCATATTCACTTTACAATTTTTGAATATGTCCAAACAACAACAATATTCACTGTACAATTTTTTAAAAATATTTCCAAACAACTATATTCACTGTACAATTTTTTAATTTTTCCAAACAACAACAATATTCACTGTACAATTTTTTTTAATATTTCCAAACAACTATATTCACTGTACAATTTTTTAATATGTCCAAACAACAACTATATTCACTGTACAATTTCTTAATATGTCCAAACAACAACTATATTCACTGTATAATGTTTTTTTTTTATGTGTAAACAACTATATTCTGTACAATTTTTTAAAATGTCTAAACAACTATATTCACTGTATATATTTTTTAAATGTCTTAACAACAACTGTGTGGTTTAGTGGTTAGGGTTCTGGATCTGACTGAGGGTTGTGGGTTCAATCCCAAGTGGGGACACTGCTGTACCTATGAGCAAGGTACTTTATGTCCAAGCTATATTCACTGTTCAGTTTTTTAATATGTCCAAACTATAGTCACACTTCAATTTTTTTATATGTCCAAACAACAACTATATTCACTGTAGAATTTTTTATATGTCCAAACAACTGTATTCACTATACCATTTAACATGTCCAAACAACTATATTCACCGTACAATTTTTTTAATATGTCCAAACAACTATATTTACTGTACCATTTTTCAATATCTAAAACAACTATATTCACTGTATAATTTTTTAATGTCTAAATAACTACTAAATTCATTGTATAATTTTTTGTCCAAAAAACAACTATATTCACTGTTCAATTTTGTATATGTCCAAACTATATTCAATGTATAGGGGATTGAAATGAACGGAATAATGAGAGAGATTGAAACCGAAGCATACAATAAGGAGTATAAATAGAGCCGGGGAAGCAACCCGCGGAGCAGAAGAGCTGAGGGAGTGAGACGAGGTGAAGCTTAGACGGAACTAAACGACAGCAGAGTATTTTGTTTTTCCTGCAGCTGGACGGTGATGGTGTGTAACAGCTCGAGAGCTACACGTCCTGTGGTGTGCTGCATTGAGGTTGATGAACGGGGGAAAGTGGGTACTTTCCCCCAAAGCGAAGTTCTATTTTATTTCATCTTTCTTTGTATTCTATAGTTTTATTTATCTGGTTGTTTTCCATTTTTAGAGATATACAATTATATAACGTGTTTTGTATTGTATGCTGAATGAATGACTGTAGAAGCTGCGTATTTTATGTAGGCCCTGAACAATTGTAACACTGCTACTGTTGGCATGGTTTTAAATATACCACTTTCTTTTTTATTATTTTAACTGTATAGTTTTAATAAATTGTTTGGATCGATTGCCAAAGTTGGTTCTTTGGTATGGTACTGCTGCTATGTTTTGATTACTGGAGAGGTGTACCAGACCTAAGATATTATTATTATTATTATTATTATTATTATTATTATTATTATTATTATTATTATTTGTTTTCTTTTTGTTCTTTTGATAATCTGGCGGTAGCTGTGGCCTGCTTGGACTGCACGTGATCTGAAGTATAGAACCCAGAGCCAGACACGGACTGACAACTGGAAGCTGGAGTTATGTGTTTATGCTGTTTTATGTGATGTTTGACCCTGTAAATTGCATGGTGTGTTTTATCATTGATGTAAATAGATAAAACTTTGTACATTTGTATTACTGTTTCCTGTCATGTGAAATGGTTTTGAACTGTCTGTGAAGAGGTACACCTGGGAATTAGAACTTGTTCAGAATTAGTGGAATTTGTTAATTGGATTTCTAGTGTCGATAAATCACTAGGTGACGAGACACACTACAGACCGTGGGTTACTATTGTGATGTCCACGTGATCGTGATATGTACACAGGAATTAAATACTTAAAACTTCAACAGAAGTCTGACATAACAGATTATAAAACCATTCATTTTACAGTTGCTGTGCATCATACAGCAATGACTATTTTGGTAACACGCTTTCATTTTTTTTTCATGCCCATGTGTGTCTAAAACAACCGCCGCAGTATGTTCTATCAGATGGTTGTTTAATTTTAAATATTTGATTTTGCAGCACATATAACTGCAACGTCATCTTTTTGTGGCAGGACTAACAACAGGACGATATCAATCCTAGAATGTGATTAATCATTCAACTCACGCCCATCCATATTTGCAGTTTTCCGACAACCATTATCAATGCATGATTCCAAATGAACACATTGTTTGATGGGGCTTAATGTAGTGACTAATATCATCTCACAGAGCATTATAACTCACAGTGATACTTTAAAAGTAATGCTTTTAAGACTATTCTCCAGTTTGAACAAGGAAACAAATTGGGGGGTGTAAGGCAAATTAGTTGGGGAATGTATTATGTTTTATTCCAATCTTTAAAAGAAAAAGTTCAAAAAATACACTTTATGTTGGCTGGGAATCGAACCCAGGTCAACTGCTTGGAAGGCAACTATGCTCACCACTTTACCACCAACACCTCTGTTCCCAAAATAACCTTCAAAGTTTTAATTAAGCCACTGTAACGTTGGCTGCTGGGACAGGTCCCGTCTTGCCTCTACTCGATAGGCGTTAATTATTATTATTATTATTTATTTCTTAGCAGACGCCCTTATCCAGGACGACTTACAATTGTTACAAGATATCACATTATACATTATTTCACATACAATTACCCATTTATACAGTTGGGTTTTTACTGGAGCAATATAGGTAAAGTACCTTGCTCAAGGGTACAACAGCAGTATTCCCCACTGGGGATTGAACTCACAACTCACCGGTCAAGAGTCCAAAGCCTTAACCACTACTCCACACTGCTGCCCTACCAGTTAAGTTAATACAGCGACTGGTGTTTGTTGGAGATTTTTATGGTGTTTATTGATTGATTATTTCTGTAATTATTATTTCATAGACAGCAGGCTGGTGCGCATCATGCCAGTACTATCACAATGAAGCAATTATTGTATTCTATTTTCTTTCAAAAAGGTGCATGCCATGAAGATGGCATGTGAAAAAAAAAATGACAAGTAGCTAGAGGGCTGAATCGGCCCAGGTCAGGAACGGAGCAGGTCAAAGCCTCCGTGTCACCTCAGTGCTGGGACTGCTTCTCTGTGCAGACATTGCAGTGCATCCCTTTGCAAAACAACAAAACACAGTCTTGTTTTTGTTTTGTTTATTTTTGATGTGTATGTATGCATATCGAAACTAAATCCCATCTAAACCAGTTTCCTCATTTATAGCGACCACCTCTCGATGCCCATAGAAATGCTAGCCGCCAGGTAAAGCAAATCAGACTGTCCCTAACAGGCACACAGCAAGGCGACACTAATTCCTCAATACAGAGCATCTAGGTCTACACTTCTTTAGAAGCTCGTGGAACCAAGTTGGTGTCAGCAGTTGACCCGTTTGTCTAGGGGGTATGATTCTTCGCTTTGCGTAGAGGTCCCGTGTTCAAATCCCGGATGAGCCTGTTTTCAATATTTTGCATTACACTTTTCTAATTACGATATATTGCCGGTAAGGCGCTCAATCACGTGACTGAAAAATCAGTCACCGAGAGCTCTGCTTGCCCAGTGGTTAAATCAGGACTGCAGTCTTTGTGTAATAGGGAATCAAATGCTTAAAAATTCAACAGAAGTCTGACATAACAGATTATAAAACCATTCATTTTACAGTTGCTGTACATCATACAGCAATAACTATTTTGGTAACATGTTTGATTTTTTCATGCGCCCATGTGTGTCTAAAACAACCGGCTGCATTATCGCTCATCAGATGGTTGTTTAATTTTAAATATTTGATTTTGCAGCTTATGTAACTGCAACGCCATTTTATGTGGCAGGACCAACAACAGGACGATATCAATCCTTAGAATGTGATTAATCATTCAACTCACGCCCATCCATATTTGCAGTTTTCCGACAACGATTATCAATGCATGATTCCAAATGAACACATTCGCTTGATGGGGCTTAATGTAGTGACTAATATCACCTCACAGAGCATTATAACTCACAGTGATAACTTAAAATTTATGCTTTTAAGACTATTCTCCAGTTTGAACAAGGAAACAAATTGTGGGTGTAAGACAAATTAGTTGGGGAATGTATTAAGCTTTATTCCAATCTTAAAAGAAAAAGTTCAAAGTACACTTATGTTGGCCGGGAACCTTCAAAGATTTAATTAAGCCACTGTAACTTTATGCTGGGACAGGTCCCGCCTTCCTCTACCGATAGGGCGTTAATACAGCACTGGTGTTTGTAGGAGATTTTATGGTGTTGATTGATTGATTATTTCTGTAATTATTATTTCATAGACAGCAGGCTGGTGTGCATCATGCCAGTACTATCACGATGAAGCAATTATGTATTCTATTTTCTTTCAAAAAGGTGCATACAATGAAGATGGCGGTGAAAAATAAAAAACAAGCTTCTCTGCTGTGAGGAATTCACCTGCCGTGACCCCGGATTCAAACCAGGGTTGTTGGCGACTACAATGCAAAGTACTAACCACTATACAATCACGGCGAACTACCGAGATGCTCGTGGTTTGCTAGAATGGAGAGTCCGGTTTACCCAGTGGAGATGGGTTGTCGAGGATTTGTGACACTACAACCCGGTTTTCGGAGACATCAATTCAGTGAATTCAAGAGTTGCGCCGACAGTGAAGAACTTATCTGAAGCAGCAGAGAGGAGCAGCAACTGGCTGTGGTTGAGAAGGAAAGATTCTGGCTGGGGATCCAAGCACAATAGAAAGAAAAGAAACGCTGATGTACAGGGCAAGCTGGGCTGAGTTGAGTGGGGGACGGAGGGGGTGATGCTGGGACGCCAGAATCACCGCCGAGCCCTCTTGAGGTGTGGTGGGCTAGTCGGGCTAAACACTGAGGATGGAAGGTGCCCACTTGAAGACCCCAGAGATGTACCCTACTTAGCTCAATCCAGACGGTTGTCATGCTGATGCGCTTGGGAGGCTGCACTGTGGTTGATCCCCGAGCCAGCATCTCAGCCGCTGTGTGTGCTGGGATGTGCCAGGGAGGCAAAATAAGCTGATCCCTGAGCCAGCATTACACTTCAGCCATTAACACAAGACAGAAGGATATCTACATCATCATATGGAAGGAAACGAAAACAGATGGAGACACATATGGATCACATTAGTTTACTGTAAAGCCACGCCTTAGTTGGTGCTTATCTTGGCTTAGAGCCGAAGTTCAAATCAGCATGAAGTTTTAACATCTACTCGTGGTAATGGAAATCATGAAGATCTGGATACGCCCAGTGACTGCTGTGAATAGTACAGCTGGCAACAAGGAAAGACCTTGTGACAGCCTGGAGAGACAGCTGACAGGAGGAAAGAGACCCCATTGGGGCTGGTAAGGGTTAGCTACCCTTGTCGGCAGTATCCAGCTCTGTGTTTACAGGATGCTGTAGACACCCGCCCAAGGCTTCTGAGAAATTAAAGAGAAAAATACCCCTAGAGTCTGCGGGATCTCAAGCACAATAGAAAGAAAGAAACGCTGATGTACAGGTAAGTAAGCTGGGCTGAGTTGAGTGGGGGACGGAGGGGGGTGATGCTGGGACGCCAGAATCACCGGCCGAGCCCTCTTGAGGTGTGGTGGGCTAGTCGATCTAAAACACTGAGGATGGAAGGTGCCCACTTGAAGACCCCAGAGATGTACCCTACTTAGCTCAATCCAGACGGTTGTCATGCTGATTCGATTGGGGAGGCTGCACTGTGGTTGATCCCGGAGCCAGCATCTCAGCCGCTGTGTGTGCTGATGTGCCAGGGAGGCAAAAATAAGCTGATCCCTGGAGCCAGCATTACACTTCAGCCATTAACACAAGACAGAAGGATATCTACATCATCATATGGAAGGAAACGAAAAAACAGATGGAGACACATATGGATCACATTAGTTTACTGTAAAGCTACGCCTTAGTTGGTGCTTATCTTGGCGAGAGCCGAAGTTCAAATCAGCATGAAGTTTTAACATCTACTCGTAATGGAAATCATGAAGATCTGGATACGTCCAGTGACTGCTGTGAATAGTACAGCTGGCAACAAGGGAAAGACCTTGTGACAGCCTGGAGAGACAGCTGACAGGAGGAAAGAGACCCCATTGGGGCTGGTAAGTGGTTAGCTACCCTTGTCGGCAGTATCCAGCTCTGTGTTTACAGGATGCTGTAGACACCCGCCCAAGGCTTCTAAGAAATTAAAGAGAAAAATACCCCTAGAGTCTGCTAGAGTGGGGGCGGAAGATGACTCAACGTTGGACAACACGGTTAACCATTTAGGAACGGAAACGGATATGAGTATGGAGAGTACTTCACAAAAGACTAGTTCAAGATCTGCAGTTAGCAAAGACATTGAACTCCAGGTTTGTGTCTGGCGGCTGGAGCAAGACTAAAACGGTCAGGGGTTTGAAGATTCATCAAGGGAGAATGAAATGCTTGAGGGAGAAGGGACAAGGGCCTCAAGATTGATCAGTACTTTACGAAGTCAGTCAAGTCAGTCGAATGAAATCCAGCGACAGTTCGCCCCAGAAAGCAGGGACGCCGCTAGGCCTATTTTAGGGGGGCTTTAGGGCGGGCACTAGGACCTGGGGGAGGCTGCTGCTGCAGAGGCTGCTGCACGTGCTAGTGACTGTTAGGCCTGCTTGTAGCTAACATTTTGGTTAATGTTAGCTACTTCTGTGGCTTGAGACTGCTAGCTAACAGTAAACGGACAGGAAAAGGCTCTGACAGGACGGATTCATGCAGATAGGCTACGATGTGAATTTGTGGTGTTAGAACAGAGAGAGAGAGAGTATTCACTACTATAGACTTTGGTCATAATCAAAGCTTTGTTAACCAATACGTTTTTATGTGAGGCTGCCTGTAAGTTACAGTGTAACAGACGTTATGAAGCTAGCTAACGGTAACGTTAACAGTGTCTTTTAAATTCGACATAAGTTATGTGGCGATGATATCTAATTAACGTTGTATTTAATGTAGTTTTGCTATCTGTGCCAGGCTATAAATGAGACAGATGACGTAACATCATGCACATATCTTTTCATACTCAATTGTTTTCATTCAGTAGGCCATTGCAAAACAATTATCAGTAGGTCATGTAGAAAAGGTGACATAGTGTTGATCACAATGTCATTGTATTATCCTCAATTTTCTCAACTGTAGGCTAGCTAACCATTCAACGTTAGATGGATATAATGAAATTCTTCAAGAGAGGCAGTGCCAGCAGTTCTGCCGAAGGCCAGTCCGGTGAGAAATGAAGATTTTACCAGTTCAAACAAACAAATTAAAACTTAAACTGATTAATCACCTATTAAGCCTTGAGTTATTGTAAATATGAGTTTAATAACAATACATGTCAAAACACAGCAGACAAGAATGAGGGAAAGAAGCTGAGGCTGACAGGGCTGAGGGAGCATGTCTGATGAAGGTTAGTGATAAAAAGCGAGTAGATGTTTAAGCTTTCAGTTTAATTTTACAGCATATGACAGCATATGTCTTACTTTTGTTAGGCATAAATAAATGATGTTCATGATATCTTAAAGGGTCATGCAGAAAGAGAGGCTTTGTGCAAGGCAGAGATCAACAGGCGAGCTGTATAAGTGAGAGAGATAAAGCATGTCCAGAGAAAGAGGGACAAGAAACAGATCCAGAGCGAGAGGAAAAGCGAACAGATCCAGAGAGGGAGGGACAACAAACAGATCCAGAGAGGGAGGGACAACAAACAGATCCAGAGAAAGAAAGTAATCAAGCCGCTGCAGCAACTCCTTCCAGAAATGAGAGCTATTTAGGTGACAAAGACACTGGGCCCAGACAAGTGAAGCTGAATAGCTACCCACACGAAAGTTTTGGTACACAGAAAAGGGCATTTCAGCACTGCTGGTTTGAGAAATACAATTGTAGAGTACTGTCCACAAAAACGCAGCTTTCTTTTCATATAGAGTTTTTGGCAAAAAACATTAAATTTGATTCTTTTGTCTGTAATGGCTGAAAAATTGGAAAAAAGCTTTGTTTATCTTCGGTAAACATGAGATGGCACAAACACAGAGAGACAGTATTGTGGCATGGCAAAGCTACCAGGCAACTAGCAATCATGGGAACATTGCTCAGATTTTAACATCTGCCCATGCTAGTGATATTGCAGAGAGAAGGGAGTATCTGAGGAGAATTGTTATGTCACCTCAATGTTAGGAAGACAGGGACTCTCTTCCGTGCCAATGATGAATCTAGTGAAAGCACAAATAGAGGGAACTTTCTTGAATGTATGGAGCTTTTTTGAAGGAGTTTGACCCTTCCCTGCAAAGGTACAATACTCCATCAAATGCGACGATCTCTCTCCAGAATCTCAGAATGACATGATCGAATGCTGTGGTCAAGAGATTACGGACACCATAGTCTCTGAGATGTCAAAGTCTGGAATGTATGCCATTATGGCAGATGAGGCCAGGGATGGGCAGTCTGAACAGTTGGCTCTGTGTGTTAGGTATGTGACAGAGGGGACAGTTAAGGAGCGTTTACTAGCACTAGCAGAAATCAAGTCATTTGATGCCCAATCGATAGCAAATGAGTTGCAACAGCAGCTCCAAATGAGAGGGGTAGCAGGCCTAAAGTGCGTTGCACAGACCTATGATGGTGCAGCTGTCATGAGTGGGTCTGTCACAAAGACGGCCGGAGTGGGTGGCGTCAGACCAGAAGCAAGAAATAAACAGACAGAGATGTGTGGTTTGGTGAAGCTGAGCGAATGCTTTCGCTCAGCATTTAATCAACAGAACAGAAAATAAAAGGTTTTAAATGTGTAAAACACAGACACGGCACTTGCGCCAAAATAAATAGACAAACAAAACGTACTAAAACACTTAACAAACGGTGTAACGGAGACAAACAAACACGGTGAGTACAAAACAATTCTTCCTATTCTTTAACTTTAACATTTATTCCCCTGCCAATTGATTCTCCACTCACTGAACACCCAACCCCGAGTGAAAGAAATGTGCATCTATATATACTGTTGTGTGGGATTCAATTACTAATTAATTATTCACTTGAATCCCAGCACGTGAATTAATTCTGTGCAACCCCTGCTCACATATTACATTTAACCAGCACGTGAAGTGATTTGTGCCTCCCCGTGCCTAAATATAAATCTACATTTTTAAATACACGTGGAACACAGTTAATGTTTATATCCCGTGTACCAATGACTATACACCAACATTAACACACGCAACATACAACACATAATATGCACACAGGGCGGGGCACATTGCCACATATACCCCCTGGTTAAAGCACACATGGCCTCAACGGCCACCTCCCCTTAAAATCCAGCAGTCCAGGACAAAGTCTCGGCTGGGAAGGGAGGCTTCAGTGGGCCCATTTTGGCCATGCTGTCAGCACCCTGCCGGTAGTGGCACGGGCTGACAGCCTGTTGGTCCAATCCTGCAGCGAAACTGCTGCTGGGGAAAGTGGTCTCCTGACCTCTCCCCTGTCTTGTAGCCGGTAGCTCCTTTGGTGGGGCTCCACCACAGTACTGTTCGGTATTTAAGAGGCTGCAGTGGGAGCAGGTCTCCGGACCTCCCCACAATCTCCGGCTTTAAACTGCTGCAGTGGGGAGCAGGTCTCCGACCTCCCCCACGATCTCCCCAAACTAACAAACTGCTGCATTGGGAGCAGGTCTTGACCTCCCCACGATCTCCGCAGCGAAACTGTTGCTGGGGTTGGTGGTCTCCAGACCTCCTAGGCTCTTCGTCGCCGACAGCCCCTCTGGGCTCGGCCAAAAAATCCCTGTGGTGGATTACGGGAAGCAGAGACAGCCCCTGCTGCTCTGCTTTGGCGGTGGTGGAGGCAGAGGCAGCCCCTGCCCCTCTGCTCCTGGTGGTGGTGGAGGCAGAGGCAGCCCTGCCCTCTGCTCCTGGCGGTTTAACAGGCAGAGGCAGCCCCTGCCCTCTGCTCCTAGTGGAGGATCAGGTGGAGGTGGCGGAGGCAGAGGCAGCCCTGGCTGCACTGCTCCTCGCGTGGAGGCAGAGGCCATGGGGCTGATGCTGGCCACCAGAGGGGAGGCTGATCTGCCTGGTGTGCCCACAGTCCCCTTCAGCAGCATAATAGAGGCTGCTGGGGACACCAGCATCCACCCCCCAGAAAAATTCAGGGGTTGAGCGTCAACTCCTCCCTTCTGGCTCTTTGGGAGGCAGCGATGGCTCCTCCCCTTTTAGTTCTCGGGATGGGCAGCAGGTGAACCAACAGGTATTCTCCTCTGCTGGCAGCTTGGGTCCTAGGGCTGTGGAAGAGCACTTCTTCCTTCGGCTGTGGACGCACCACTCCTCCCCTTGGGCTGTGGGAGGAGCCCCGACTCCTCCCTTGGGCTGTGTGGGGGCACCGACTCCTCCCTTGGGCTGTGGACGCACCGACTCCCTCTTGGGCTGTGGACGCCCACCCCCCCCACCAGGCGAGGGACGCCGGGCCCCCACTCAGGCGGAGGACGTTCGGGCCTCCCACTCAGGCGGAGGACGCCCGTGTGTCCTCAGCCCCAGGCGTAGGACGTCGGGCTCCTCCCACCAGGCGAGGGGAAAATCGGGGCCCTCCCACTCAGGCGTAGGACGTTCGGGCTCCTCCCACTCAGGCGAGGACGCTGGGCCTCCCACTCAGCAGAGGGAAAATGGGCTCCTCCCGCATGGGCTGTGGACGCCAGGCTCCTCCCGCTTGGGCTGTGGACGCCAGGCCCTCCCGCTGGGCTGTGGACGCCAGGCTCCCTCCCCGCTTGGGCTGTGGACGCCAGGCCCTCCCGCTTGGGCTGTGGAGGCAAAACCAGCAGGCATTCTTCCTCTGCTGGTGGAGACGGGGACAGCAGGCATTCTTCCTCTGTTGGTGGATCTGCTACCTGGGCTGTCGTGAAGTTATGACCGCCTCCAGGTAGCTGGGAGGACCAACTCCACACCTTCCTCCCAGGTGCTTAGGGTCTGTTCCCCGCATATGCCTCCCATCGCTTCTTCGTCCATAAACCCCAGGAACCGGACGGCCATTGGGATAGACTGGGCCTCCAGCCCAGCATTCTCCAGGATCCAGTCCCGCAGTTTAATGGCTGCCTTCTGCCATTTTTTTTTTTTTTTTTTTTAAACCAAATATGGGTTCCTGCTCTGGCCTGAGTCCTGGAGGGCTGTAGATCCCACGCAGGACACCACGTGTCACAAAGACGGCCGGAGGGTGGCGCCAGACCAGAAGCAGGAAATAAACAGACAGAGATGTGGGAGGGAGAAGCTGAGCGAATGCTTTGGCCAGCATTTAATCAACAGAACAGAAAATAAAAGGTTTTAAACACACATAACACAGGACACGGCACTTGGCGCCAAAATAAATAGACAAACAAACGTATTTTAAACACTTAACAAACGGTGCACGGAGACAAACAAACACGGTGAGTACAAAACAACTTCTTCCTGTTCTTTTTAACTTTAACATTTACCTCCGCTTCCACACCTGTTCTCCACTCACTGAACACCCAACCCCGAGTGAAAGAAATGCATCTATATATACTGTTGTGCTGGGATTCAATTACTAATTAATTATTCACTTGAATCCCAGCATGTGAATTAATTCTGTGCAACCCCGGGCTCACATATTACATTTAACCAGCACAGGGAAGTGATTTGTGCCTCCTCGTGCCTAAATATAAATCTACATTTTTAAATACACGTGAAACACAGACCCGTTTATATCCCGTGGTACCAATGACTATATACCAACATTAACACACTTAACATACAACACATAATATGCACACAGGGGGGGCACATTGCCACAGGGTCCAAAGGAGGTGTGCAAGCATATTTCAGAGTGCTGCATCCGGAGGCAATTTATGTACATTGCTATGCTCATGAGCTTAATTTGGTGTTGTGTCATACTTGCAAGGCTATTCCGAGGCTGCTGAGTTTTTTCAGTTTCTTGGAGAATGTGTATTCGGGGTTTTTCAGTACATCCCTGGAGTTAACCACCACAAGTTCAAAGAAGCTCAGTCCAAACTTGAATAGCATCAGCTGAACTTGTACAGCTCTCAAACACTCGTTAGGCATGCCAGCTGTGGTCCATAAATGCAGTCCTGGACACTTTAACTTTGTCTATTTTTGATTGTCTATCTGCCATTGATCCCCATGGCTGTTGGTCTGAGAGCAAAGCTTCATAAGTTCTCCACCGTATTTGCTACTGATGTTTCAGTCCTTCTTTCTATAACTGAGGGACTACACAAGTTCCTCCAGAAAGAGACTGTAGATTCTGGCAGAAGCTTGTTTCGCAAACAAGCTGTATGTGACACACTGATAGGCAAACGCACAGATGCATTTGCCACAGAACTTTATGACAGAACCAAAGCACTCTGTGAAATTCACAATATTCCAGAGGCAGATGCAGCAAGAAAGCGCAAACAAAGGAAAATGGGAGATTTTGTGGTGGAGACCTCCTTGGGTTTAGGCACAGAATTGTCATGTTCCCAAACACTGAAAACAGAGTTGTTGCTCCCCTGCTTTTGACAGGATGGTTTGTGAGCTTGACCAGCGATTCTAGACTGTAGATGCAGGTCTGCTCAAAGACATGCAGGCATGCAGCCCCAACTCAAAAAAAACTTCCTAGATACATCATGCTTAACTGAGTTTGCCAAGCACCACGGTATTGATGTTAAAACAGAAGAGATGTTGGTGGCCAGAAACTTTCTTGCCCGAAAAAGAGAGGCTGGATGTCCTCCCAAAGATATGCTTGCTGTGCATAACCTCCTGATGATGATATGTTTCCTTCTCTGAAGGAAATCATTCAGGTTGCCCTCACAATTTCTGTGAGCAGCTGCTCCTGTGAAAGGTCCTTAGTGCACTGCGCCGGCTGCACTCCTGGTTGCGTAAGACAATGGGTCAGAAAAGGCTTGCAAGTCTTGCAGCCATGTCCATTGAGGGTGAAGTGCTTGGGCCACTAAGCCACAATAGTGTCATTGACCGCTTTGCCACCTTTAAAAATAGGAGGTACACTTTGATGCGTCCACCCACAAAAAATAAGCATCAAAAGAGAGAAGCAGGAGGAGCAGTTCTGTAATATAGGTTGTAATATTTGTTTGGGATCTTACTTTTTTTTATCAGATTTTATTCCTAATTATTTTTCAGTTTTTTATTTTATTTAGCTCATTAGTTGAATTTAGTTTTGCCCCATTGTGGATGATACTGTTTAAGATGTTCCATGTGTCTGAATTATTGGGTTAATTTTGAGCAACAATTAACAAAAGGGTGAAACTTAAATAAATTGTATAATTTATTTAATGGTATAATATGACCCCATGTCTTCTCATTTCTCTCTCTCTCTCTCTCTCTCTCAAAAAATAAAATCCAAAAAAGTATTTTGGCTACATAGTACAGCCGTTTTTGTGGTGTTGGATGGATGGGGACAGAGGACTTTAATTTCTTTTATTTGGATAGAATTTAAGTAAGTCATATTAGATCAGTGTCTAACACAAACTATGAGACAGGTATACTTTTAGCCAACCTTGACCAAAAATAACCTTATTTTGATAGATTTTACACCCGTTGTTACTCTAAAAAAAATACATGATGAAAAGACGTTTTGGGGGCTTTAAAAATCCTGGGGAGTATGCCCAGACCCCCTAAAAGAGGCTTAGCCCCTATCCATGAATCTGGTGACGTCCCTGGTCGGTGCAGGATATCAGCACCCCTGTCATAGACGTGAGGAGGACTTGCATGGACACAGTTAGTGATGAACCTAATGATCCTTGTGAACCCGGTCAGACAAAACCAGCATAAGAGAGAAAAGAACCTCAATGGGCACAAGCCTGGAGTTAAATGGCCAAGAGCTTGTGAGAAAACTGCATGGGACACAGTAAACACAGATCTCTGCTTTGCATTGGAAAGATTAAGTGGAACAGTTGAAAAGAAGCTGGATAAATTTGGGGACATCATCTACGATATGGAAGTGAGAGGTTTGCAGTTGAAAAAAAGGAAGGAAAAAGTACATACTATTCCTGGAAAGTCTAGATGGCAGCAGGAGATTGAACGCTTAGTTAGAGAAAGGAGACAGCTGAGGAAGCAATGGAGAAGAGCAGAACAAAGTCAGAAGGAGGGACTCAATCTCTTACAAAGGGTCATAAAGATAAGCTTGCAACATTGCGCAGAGCTGAGCGCCCACGGAAACGCTACAAAAAAGAATGAGCGTGCGAGAGCTAACTTTATAAAGACCCATTCAAATTTGTAAAGAAGTTATTCACCAGTGAGAAGAATGGCACACTAAAAGCATCTAAGGTTGAGCTGGGAGAGATATTTGGAGGAAACACATACAGATTCAAAAAAGGCAGGAGCCTATGTCTGTGTGAGCCTATGTCTGAGGCTGTGTGGTCCAGTGGTTAAAGAAAAGGGCTTGTAACCAGAAGGTCCTCGGTTCAAATCCCCGGCTCAGCCACTGACCATTGTGTGACCCTGAGCAAGTCACTTAACCTCCTTTTGTGTTCGTCTTCGGGTGAGACGTAATTGTAAGTTACTCTGCAGCTGATGCATAGTTCACACACCGAAGTCTCTGTAAGTCGCCTTGGATAAAGGCGTTCACTAAATAAACAAATAATAATAATGTCAATTCACAGACATCCCACCTATCAATCTACCAGAATACCAAATGGAGGACTGTGCACCTAAGTGGAAAGAAGTAGAGCAAGCTGTGAAAAAAGCAAGGGCTTCATCATCTCCAGGGCCTAATGGAGTTCACAGAGTGTACAAGAGTGCTTCAGGAGTTCAACGAATTCTGTGGAAATTGATGAAAGTGGCATGGGAAAAAACAGGTTGTACCAAGAGCATGGCGCCGAAAGCAGGTGGAGTCTTTATACCTAAAAGAAAAAGATTCTACAAGCATCAGTCAGTTTCGTCCTATTTCCCTATTAAACGTAGAAGGTAAGATTTTCTTCAGCATTATTGCTCAGAGATTGTCAACTTACCTATTAAAGAACTGCTTCATTGACACTTCAATACAAAAAAGCGGGCATTCCAGGTTTCCCAGGATGCTTAGAACACATCAATGTGATCTGGCAACAAATTCAAATCAGCTAAAAAGGATAGGAAGGAGCTCCATGTGACATTCTTGGATTTGTCTAATGCATATGGTTCAGTGCCACATGAACTTCTTTGGGCAGCATTTGATTTTTTCAGTGTACCGATGACAATAAACAAATTTAGTGAAAGCCTACTTTGGAGATTTGCAATTTAGTTTTTCAACTTCAGAATTCAGCACTACATGGCAATGCCTAGAGGTTGGAATAATGGCAGGATGCACCATTTCTCCACTGGTAGGAGGAGAGCTTTTTCTGAATGCGACTACCACCACCCGAGCATACATGGATGACATGACAACCATAACTACAACAGTAGCCTGCACTAATCGGTTATTGGGCAAATTAACTAATAACATTGAATGGGCACGAATGCAATTCAAGCCCACTAAATCAAGGAGCATCTCTATAATTACACGTAAAGTAGTAGATAAAAGGTTCTACATTAATGGTGAGGCAATACCAACAGTGTCTGAGAAGCCAGTGAACAGTCTTGGGAAATGGTACGACGGGATCTAAAGGACATAGTTCGTGTGGGAGAAGTTAGACAACAAGCAGTGGAAGGGTTGAAGCTTTAGACAGCAGTGCTTTACCAGGCAAACTAAAACCTGTTGCTTTCAGTTTGGTCTACTGCTGAGGTTGCTGTGGCCACTGACTGTGTAATGCAGGTTTCTTTGACAACAGTAGAGAAGCTGGAAGCTTTAATCAGTTCATTCATCAGGAAATGGTTGGGAGTTCCACGCTGCCTCAGCAGAGTGGGACTTATGGTAAAGGAATACTGCAGCTACCAGTCTCCGCCTAACCGAGGAGTTTAAGTGCGCCAAGGTCAGACTGGAAGAGACATTAGTAGAGTCACGCCGACAAATGCATAAGGGAGGCAGCTCCTGTGTTGAAAACTGGAAGATAGTGGGCGGCAAAGAAAGCTGTGGAAGATGCAAAAGGCTGCCCTTCGAATTGGTGATATCATGGGGCAAGTTCAGCATGGAAGAGTTGGTCTTGTCTCAGTTCAGCTCCTCCTACATGGCACAAAGGCAGCCCCAGCTCAAAGGAGAAGCTGGTAGTCAACGAGGTGCAAAAGCAGGAGGAGAGGATGAGGTGTATAAAGGCTATTTCCCAGGCCAAGCAGGAGAATGGATGAGATGGGAGAGTGGAACAACGCAAGATTGGCTGGCAAGACCTATGGTCAATGGAACAGAGCAGGATCAGTTTCCTCATCAGGTCAACATATGATGTTCTCCCATCACCACAGAACCTAAACCTCTGGGTAGGAGAGATCCCCTCATGTCCTTTGTGTTCATCACCTGCAACATTAAGGCACATTTTGACAGGATGTAAGGTGGCTCTTAGCTAAGGATCGTTTACGGCGCCATAACATGGTGCTGCGATGTTTGGCCTTAGCATTGGAAGACAAGTTTAACATGACCAATAAGTTGCCATCTGTTCCATCAAAAAACATTACACACAAAAAAGACAACATTCCTCCACCCAGGAGAGCAACCAAAAAAAAAAGGTGTTAAAACCAGTCCTCGCCCAGGACAACTAGAAGCTGCTAGAGACTGGAAAATGCTGGCAGATGTTGGTCAACGGCTTATTTTTCCACCTGTGATTACACGTGTAACAATTTTTTTTTTTTTTTTGGTTCCTGTAGTAAGTGTTATTTTCTAATTGCTTATGCCTCAAAAAGTATAGAAAATGGCTATTATTCCCCACAAACTTTGCTTTTGTGACCAGGACAGTGATATTTTGAAATTTTACCTATTTTCCAGAACATTCCAGATAGATTCAGTGCTGAGTAAACTTGGAGTAACTTCTAGAACTTTCTAGAACTTTCCAGTAATATAAATAGTAGTATAAATACAGGGGCCTTAAGCCCACCAGTTCAGTTTAGTTCCAGCTGCCTAAGTGGATACATATCTGCATTTTTCTGAGATGGCATCAAGAGGCTGCAAGCATCTGGCAGACTCATTTTTGCTGCGTTCTGCGGCCAATTTATCAAGACAAGAGAAAAAAAAGTACCCGTGAAGCATCTGCTAAGATGTGTGAGGCCTACAAGGCATATTTCGCACCTCATTTCACCTGTAGCACTGCAAAAAAAAAACCTGAAGGTAAGATGGACAATTGTTGCTCGGAATTTTATGTTATAAAATTTGTTAAAATTTTTAAAATTGTAAAAAGTTTTTAATTTTAAATGTTTTACAATTTTCAATGTTATTGAAAAATATATCATATATGAAAATGTTAGAGAGAATCTCTTACACATTAGTCATGGGTGAAATAAATGTATTTTTGTAGGATGGTACAGAGGGGGAAAAGAGAGCCATGAAGTTCGCTATCCAAAGAATTTGGCGGGAACCCACTGACCACTCAAGCAACTGCTACTTCTGCATGGTGGACCCTTCCAAATGTCGGACTGGCAAGAATACACCTGCTATCACATATCCGGACCTTCCTTCATCCATCGCCCCGGTGCCACACTGCCATGAGCTCCCTGTACCCACTCTTCCCGGAGAGAGAGCAGCCGCCTTTAGAAGAGAGCAGCAAGTCAGGAGAGCGAGGAAGACGTTGTAGATCCAGATGACAATTTCAAAGGTGGAGCTGAGGAGAGAAACCCATACTACCCCAACCAAAAAGACCTCAACGACTTGATTAGAGATCTTGGTCTCACCAAGTCCAATGCCGAACTTTTGACGTCTAGGCTCAAGCAGTGGAACTTGTTGGATGAAAGTGTGCAAGTCGCAGATCAGAGGAAGCTGCCACCAACCTTTTTCCATCTTCTTCACCCGGCCAAGATGGGCTCTGCTGCTTGCTACAATGTGACCAGTCTGTTCGAGGCAATCGGAATCGCCTGTAACCAGAATGAGTGGCGCCTTCATTGACAGCTCATCCAGGAGCCTCAAAGCCCGTTGCTCCATAATGGTAACAAGCACCCGCCTCTTCCCTGGCTCACTCGGTGCACCTCAAAGAGGATTACAACAGCATCAAGACCTTGCTGGACGCCTTGAAGTATGATGAGTACGGGCTGGGAGGTCATAGGAGACTTCAAAATGGTGGCATTCCTGTGGGTCTCCAAGGCGGTTTTACCAAGTTTCCTGCTATCTTTGCCTTTGGGACAGCAGGGACACCAAGGCGCACAACCACAGGCGGGACTGGCCACAGCGGACCGAAGTTCTCTGTGGGGAGGAACAACGTCAAGTGGGAGCCACTGGTGGACCCCGGAAGGTGCTGATGCCACCACTGCACATCAAATTGGGCCTTATGAAACAATTTGTCAGAGCTCTAGATAAGGAGTCGGCAGCCTTTAAGTACCTTCAAGACTTCTTCCCTAAGCTGTCTGAGGCAAAGGTCAAAGCCGGTGTTTTCGCCGGACCACAGATAAAGAAGATCCTGGAGTGCAATGAATTCCCCAAGAAGCTCACTAGTAAGGAGAAAGCGGCTTGGAACAGCTTTTGTCGCAGTGGTTGGGGCTTCCTGGGCAATCACAAGGCCGAAAACTATGTGGAGCTGGTTGAGACTCTGGTGAAGAACTACGGCACAATGGCTGTAGGATGTCCTCAAAGTCCATATCCTTGATGCTCATCTTGATAAATTCAAGGAGAACATGGTAGGCACTCGGAGGAGCAAGGCGAGCGCTTCCACCAGGATGTACTGGACTTTGAACGCGCTACCAAGGACAGTATAACGACAACATGATGGGAGACTACATTTGGTGGTTGATTCGCGGAAAGTGATTTACAGTATAATCGTGAAATCTCGAAAAAACTACTCACTTCTAAATCTTTTGTAGTCATTTTTGTATTACTTTAGTATAAATACATGTTAATTTGGATTCATATGTTGTTTTTTTCTGACTTTATGTGAACGAAAAGACACAAATTCACCCGTTTTCTCATTGGAAATAGGTAAATTTCAAAATATCACTGTCCTGGTCACAAAGCAAAGTTTGTGGGGAATAATAGCCATTTTCTATACTTTTGAGGCATAAGCAATTAGGAAATAACACTTTACTACCCAGGAACAAAAATGGTGTTACATAGTGTTACCACCACTAACCTTCGACCAGATATTGTCTTGTGGTCTGGATCAGCACGCCTTGTTCACCTGGTAGAGTTAACAGTGCCATGGGAGGATGTTGTAGATGAGGCATATGAGAGGAAGAAACGCGGTATGCTCAACCAGCCACTGAAGCGGAACAGCGAGGATGGAGAGTCCAGGTTTACCCAGTGGAGGTGGGTTGTCGAGGATTTGTGGCACACTCTACAACCCGGTTTCTCAGAGACGCCAGATTCAGTGGCCAAGAGTTGCGTCAAGACAGTGACGAACTTATCTGAAACAGCAGAGAGGAGCAGCAACTGGCTGTGGTTGAGAAGGAAAGATTCTGGCTGGAGATCTCAAGCACAATAGAAAGAAAGAAACGCTGATGTACAGGTAAGTAAGCTGGGCTGAGTTGAGTGGGGGACAGAGGGGGGGTGATGCTGGGACGCCAGAATCACCGCCGAGCCTCTTGAGGTGTCGTGGGCTAGTCGACCAAACACTGAGGATGGAAGGTGCCCACTTGAAGACCCCAGAGATGTACCCTACTTAGCTCAATCCAGACGGTTGTCATGTTGATGTGCTGGGGAGGCCGCACCGTGGTTGATCCCCTCGAGCCAGCATCGCAGTTTTGTGTGTGCTGATGCCAGGGATGCAAAATAAGCTTGATCCCTGAGCCAGCATTACACTTCAGCCATTAACACCAGACAGAAGGATATCTACATCATCATATGGAAGGAAACGTAAATGGATGGAGACACAAATGGATCACATTAGTTTACTGTAAAGCTACGCCTTAGTTGGTGTTATCTTGACGAGAGCCGAGTTCAAATCAGCATGAAGTTTTAACATCTACTCGTGTAATGGAAATCGCCATCTACGGCTCCATGCTACACACATGGCAGAACAATGACGAGTAGCTAGAGGGCTGAATCGCCCAGGTCGGGAACGGAGCAGGTCAAAGCCCCTGTCACCCTCAGTGCTGGGAATGCTCCTCTGTGCAGACATTGCAGTGCATCCCTTTGCAAAACAACTAAAACACAGTCTTGTTTTTTTGTTTTGTTTATTTTTTATGTGTATGTATGCATATCGAAACTAAATCCCATCTAAACCAGTTTCCTCATTTATAACGACCACCCTCGATGCCCATAGAAATGCTAGCCGCCAGGTAAAGCAAATCAGACTGTCCCTAACAGGCACACAGCAAGGCGACACTAATTCCTCAATACAGAGCATCTAGGTCTACACTTCTTTGGAAGCTTGTGGAACCAAATTGTTGCTAGCAGTTGGCTCGTTGGTCTAGAGGTATGATTCTCGCTTGGTGCGTAGAGGGTCCCGGGTTCAAATCCCCAATGACCCGTTTTCAATATTTCGCAACACACTTTTCTAATTACGATGCATTGCCGTAAGTCGCTTCAATCACATGACTGAAAAATCAGTCACCGAGAGCTTTGCTTATCCAATGGTTAAATCTGACTGCAGTCTTTGTGTACACAGGGAATCAAATGCTTAAATATTCAACAGAAGTCTGACATAACAGATTATAAAACCGTTCATTTTACAGTTGCTGTACATCATACAGCAATAACTATTTTGGTAACATGTTTGATTTTTCATGCGCCCATGTGTGTCTAAAAACAATCCGGCTGCATTATCGTCTATCAGATGGTTGTTTAATTTTAAATATTTGATTTTGCAGCGCATGTAACTGCAACGCCATTTTTATGTGGCAGGACTAACAACAGGACGATATCAATCCTTAGAATGTGATTAATCATTCAACTCACGCCCATCCATATTTGCAGTTTTCCGACAACGCATTATCAATGCATGATTCCAAATGAACACATTCGCTTGATGGGGCTTTAAATGTAGTGACTAATATCACCTCACAGAGCATTATAATTCACAGTGATACTTTAAAAGTTATGCTTTTAAGACTATTCTCCAGTTTGAACAAGGAAACAAATTGCAGGTGTAAGGCAGATTAGTTGGGGAATGTATTACTTTTTTATTCCAATCTTAAAAGAAAAAGTTCAAAAAGTACACTTATGCTGGCGGGAACCTTCAAAGTTTTAATTACACCACTGTAACATTGGCTGCTGGGACAGGTCCCATCTTCCCTCTACTGATAGGCGTTAATACAGTGACTGGTGTTTGTAGGAGATTTTTATGGTGTTTATTGATTGATTATTTCTGTAATTATTATTTCATAGACAGCAGGCTGGTATGCATCATGCCAGTACTATCATGATGAAGCAATTATGTATTCTACTTTCTTTCAAAAAGGTGCATACAATGAATATGGCGTGTGAAAAAATAAAAAAACAAGCTTCTGTCCCGTTTGATGAATTCAAATTAAGAACATAAGAACATAAGAACATAAGAAAGTTTACAAACGAGAGGAGGCCATTCAGCCCATCTTGCTCGTTTGGTTGTTAGTAGCTTATTGATCCCAGAATCTCATCAAGCAGCTTCTTGAAGGATCCCAGGGTGTCAGCTTCAACAACATTACTGGGGAGTTGGTTCCAGACCTCACAATTCTCTGTAAAAAAAGTGCCTCCTATTTTCTGTTCTGAATGCCCCTTTATCTAATCTCCATTTATGACCCTGGTCCCTTTTTTTTTCAAGTCAAAGAAGTCCCCGGGTTGACATTGTTCTATACCTTTTAGGATTTTGAATGTTTGAATCAGATCGCCGCGTAGTCTTCTTTGTTCAAGACTGAATAGATTCAATTTTTTAGCCTGTCTGCATACGACATGCCTTTTAAACCCGGGATAATTCTGGTTGCTCTTCTTTGCACTCTTTCTAGAGCAGCAATATCCTTTTGTAACGAGGTGACCAGAACTGAACACAATATTCTAGGTGAGGTCTTACTAATGCATTGTAGAGTTTTAACATTACTTCCCTTGATTTAAATTCAACACTTCTCACAATATATCCAAGCATCTTGTTAGCCTTTTTATAGCTTCCCCACATTGTCTAGATGAAGACATTTCTGAGTCAACATAAACTCCTAGGTCTTTTCATAGTTCCTTCTTCAATTTCACTATCTCCCATATGATATTTATAATGAACATTTTTATTGCCCGCATGCAATACTTTACACTTTTTCTATTAAATTTCATTTGCCATGTGTCTGCCCAATTTTGAATGCGGTCTAGATCATTTTGAATGACCTTGCTGCTTCAACAGTGTCTGCCACTCCTCCTATTTTTGTGTCGCCTGCAAATTTAACGAGTTTGCTTTACTATATCAGAGTCTAAATCATTAATGTAGATTAGGAATAGCAGAGGACCTAATACTGATCCCTGTGGTACACCACTGGTTACCTCACCCATTTCGAGGTTTCTCCTCTAATCAGTACTTTCTGTTTTCTACATGTTAACCACTCCCTAATCCATGTGCATGCATTTCCTTGAATCCCTACTGCGTGCTCAGTTTGAGAATTAATCTTTATGCGGACTTTGTCAAAAGCTTTCTGGAAATCTAAATAGACCATGTCGTATGCTTTGCAGTTGTCCATTTTCAATGTTGCATCCTCAAAAAAGTCAAGTAGGTTAGTTAGACATGATCTCCCTTTCCTAAAACCATGCTGGCTGTCACCCAGGATATTGTTACCATATAGGTAATTTTCCATTTTGGATCTTATTATAGTTTCCATAAGTTTACATATAATAGAAGTCAGGCTTATTGGTCTGTAGTTACCTGGTTCAGTTTTGTCTCCTTTTGTGGATCGGTATTACGCTTGCTATTTTCCAGTCTGTCGGTACAACCCCTGTGTCAAGAGACTGTTGCATGATCTTGGTTAGTGGCTTGTAAATAACTTCTTTCATTTCTTTGAGTACTATTGGGAGGATCTCATCCGGCCCAGGGATTTGTTTATTTTAAGAGCTCCTAGTCCCTTTAACACTTCTGCCTCTGTTATGCTAAAGTTATTTAAACTGGATAGGAACAGGTCGACATGTGGGGCATGTTGTCCGTGTCCTCCTTTGTAAAAATCTGTGAAAAGTAATCATTTAATATATTTGCTTTTTTTTTTCTTCATCTATGATTTTGCCATTTGTGTCTCTTAGACATTTAACCTCCCTTTGAATGTTCTCTTTGTTGTTATAATATTGGAAAAACATTTTGGAATTGGTTTTAGCCCCTTAGCAATATTGATTTTATCTCTCTTGGCCTTTCTAACTTCCTTTTGACTTGTGTTTGCAGTTCCAAGTACTTTTCTGTGTGCTTTGTTTTGGTCCCTTTAAACGCTCTGTAAAGTGCCTTTTTCGCTGAATATTTTTTTTTAATTGATCTATTAAACCATTTTGGCCATTTTGTTTTAGATTTAGATTTGTCTACTTTTGGGATGTAATTGTTTTGTGCCTCTAGTACTACATTTTTAAAAGACAGCCACCCTTTTTTCTGTGGATGTTTTTCTATTTTACTCCAATCTACTTCTGTTAGTCTCCGTTTCATACCTTCATAGTTTGCTTTTCTAAAATTGTAAACCTTAGCTTTAGTCATTACTTTTGGGGTTTTAAAAATATTTCAAATGAGACCATGTTGTGGTCTGAGTTTGCCAATGGCTCTCTGACCTCTGTTTTAGTTATTCTGTCTTCATTATTTGAAAAGACTAAATCAAGGCATGCCTCCTCTAGTCGGTGCCTTGACAAACTGCTAGGGAAACAGTCATTTGTCATTTCCACCATTTCAATTTCGTCCGTCGTGCCCCCATCGGGTTTTCCCATTTTATACAGGGAAGTTGAAATCCCCCATTAGTATGGCTTCTCCTTTTCTACACGCATTTTTAATGTCATTGTACAACAGATTATTTTGCTCAGCGTCTGAATTTGGCGGTCTATAGCATGCTCCTATTATTATGCCCTTTGAATTTGTGTCCATTATTCTGACCCATATTGATTCTGCATTGTTTTCTTTGTCCTGATTTAACACCTGGGCTTCAAGGCTATTTCTTATGTATAGCTACCCCTCCGCCTCTTCTGTCCTGCCTGTCTTTTCCTATACAGTGTGTACCCACTGATATTATATTCGCCTCCATCACTCTCAGACAACCAAGTTTCTGTAACACCCATCACATCGTAGTTACTTGTTAGTGCAGTAGCTTCAAGTTCTAACATTTTGTTTCTGAGACTTCTAGCATTAAAATAAATACATTTAATAGTGGTCTTACCTGAGTTGTTGCCCTTGTTTTGATGTAGTCTCCCTTCTGTTTTTTTGTTTTTCCCCTTCCTTTCTAGTTTAAATGCTTCTGTACCGCCTGAAGGATCCTTTTCTCCGAGTAGATTGGTCTTTCTGTTTAAGTGCAGTCCGTCCCACCTGTATAGATAGTCCTTGTTGTAGAAAGTGCTCCAATGTTCAAGAAAGGTGAAGCCTTCCTGTGTGCACCATGATTTCAGCCATGCATTTTGATTTTGTATTTCCAGCTGTCCATATGGTCCTTTGCAAGGCCGCAGTATCCCAGAAAATACCACAGTTTTGGTCTTGTCTTTAATTTCCTTCCTAGCTCTCTGAATTTGTTCTGCAGGGATCTTGGCCTGTCTCTTCCAATGTTGTTTGTACCAATGTGGACGACTACTACCGGGTCATCTCCAGTTCGTTCTAGGAGCCTGTCCACGTTCTCAGTGATGTGCTTGACAGAGGCTCCTGGAAGGCAGCACACTGTTGTAGTAAGGGGGTCCAAACTGCGAACTGAACTTGCTGTGTTTCTCAGTATGGAGTCCTGTCACAAAGACGGCCAGAGTGGGTTGCGTCAGACCAGAAAGGAAATAAACAGACAGAGAGATGTGGTTTGGTATAAGCTGGGCGCGTGATCGCGCTCAGCATTTAATAAACAGAACAGAAAATAAAAGGTTGGAACAGACAAAACAGGACACGGCACTTGTAGCCAAAATAAACAGGTAGACAAAACGGACAGACACTAACAAACAGGGACGAACAAACACGGTGAGTGAAAACACTTATCTTTACGCTTTTGCTTTTTTTTCTTTTCCTTTCTCCTCTCTCTCCGTTCTCCACTCACCGAACACCTAACCACGAGTGACTAAACGTGCATCTATTTATACTGTTTGTGCTGGGATTCAATTACTAATTAATTATTCACTTGAATCCAGCACGTGAATTCATTACGTGAAACCCGTGTTCACATATTATATTTTAAATGCACGTGCGTGATGTGCAATCCCGCGCCTAAATACAAATATACAATTTAAACACACGTGAAACACAGACCCGTTTATATCCCGTACCAATCTATACACCAACATTAACACACGCAACATACAACACATAACACAAAATACACACAGGGGCGGCACTTTGCCACACATACCCCCCCCTGTGCAAAAGCACACATGGCCTCAACGCCACCTCCCTTAAATACCCAGCAGTCCAGGCCAAAGTCTCGGCTGGGAAGGAGGCCCCAGCGGGCCCATGAGCTGGCAATGTTGTCAGCTCCCCTGCCGGTAGTGGCACGGGCTGACAGCATGCTGGTCCGGCCCCTGCAGCTTAAAAAAGCCATGGGGCAGGTGGTCCCCCCCGACCCCCCCTTCGCTGTAGCCGGCAGCTCCCCTCCTGTGGGGGCTGCCACAAGAACTCCTGCAGCTTAAACTGCTGCTGGGGGGAAAGTGGCCCCAGACCCGTCCCCTTCGGGTCGGCAGCTCCCCTTCTGGGGTTCCGCCACCGTGCACTCCCTGTGGAGGTACGGCAGCAGAGGCAGCTCCTGCTCCGCCTGGCGGCGGTGGAAGCAGAGGCAGCCCAGCCTCTGCTCCCCTGGTGGTGGTGGCGGAGGCAGAGGCAGCTCCTGCTCCTCTGTTCTGGCGGTGGTGGAGGCAGAGGCAGCCCCTGCTCCCTCTGCTCCTAGTGGAGGAAGCGGTGGTGAGAGTGGAGGCAGAGGCAGCTCCCGTTGCTCTGCTCCTTGCGGTGGTGGTGATGGAGGCCATGGGGCTGATGCTGGCCACTCAGAGGGAGGCTGTGGCAGTGCTGGCTCCCTCTGCTGGCGGCTGGCCAGGCTGGTGTGCCGTGCCCCTCATCAGCCTGAATAGAGGCTGCTGGGGACACCAGCCTCCCTGCCCCTCTCCCCCAAAAATTTTCAGGGGTTGAGCCTGTAACTCCTCCCCTCGGCTCTAGGGGCTGAACCAGCAGGCATTCTCCCTCTGCTGGTGGCTTGGGTCCCAGGGCTGTGGAAGCCCCGACTTGCCTCCCTTCGGGCTGTGGGACGACCGACTCCCTCCCTTTGGGCTGTGGACCCGACTCCTCCCTTTTGGGCTGTGGACGCACCACTCCTCCCTTTTTGGGCTGTGGACGCATGACTCCTCCCTTTGGGCTGTGGACGACCAGACCCCCTTGGGCTGTGGACGCACCTCCCTCCTTTGGGCTGTAGACCCACCGACTCCTCCCTCTTGGGCTGTGGACGTTCGCTCCCCCACTCAGGCGAGGACGCGGGCCCTCCCACCAGGGCGAGGGACGTTCGGCTCCTCCCACCAGGCGAGGGACGTTCGGGCTCCTCCCACTCAGGCGAGGGACGCCTGGCCTCCCACTCAGGCGTAGGGACGCTCGGCCCTCCCACTCAGGCGTGGGACGCCTGGGCCCTCCCACTCAGGCGTAGGGACGCTCGGCTCCTCCCACTCAGGCTGTGGAGGCAAAACCAGCAGGCATTCACCCTCTGCTGGTGGAGATGGGGACAGCAGGTACCACCCTCTGCTGGTGGAGATGGGGACAGCAGGCATTCACCCTCTGCTGGTGGGCCTGCTACCTGGGCTGCTGTTCCTTTATCGCTCCCTCCAGGTAGCTGAGGAGAAACCCACCCCTTCCTCCAAGGTGTTTGGGGTGTGTTCCTCCTGATATGCCTCCCATCTCTCACAGTCCATCATCCACAGGACCCGGACGATTATGGGCAGAGACTGGGCCTCCAGCCCAGCATTCTCCAGGAACCAGCCCCCGCAGTTTGATGGCGTCTTCTGCCATTGACTTTTTTTTTTTTTTTTTTTTTTTTTTTTTAACTAAACCCCTCCTGGTCTGACGCTTGAGGCGCGGGTTATCCCACCATGACACCACGTGTCACAAAGACGGCCAGAGTGGGTTGCGCCAGACCAGAAAGGAAATAAAAACAGACAGAGATGTGGTTTTTGGTATAAGCTGGTGGGATCGCGCTCAGCATTTAATAAACAGAACAGAAAATAAAAGGTTGGAACAGACAAAACAGGACACGGCACTTGTAGCCAAAATAAACAGGTAGACAAAACGGACAGACACTAACAAACAGGGACGAACAAACACGGTGAGTGAAAACACTTATCTTTACGCTTTTGCTTTTGCTTTTTTTACTTTTCTCCTTCTCTCTCCCCGTTCTCCACTCACCGAACACCTAACCAATGAAAGTGACTAAACGTGCATCTATTTATATTGTTTGTGCTGGGATTCAATTACTAATTAATTATTCACTTGAATCCCAGCACGTGAATTCATTACGTGAAACCCCGTGTTCACATATTATATTTTAAATGCACGTGCGTGATGTGCAATCCCCGCGCCTAAATACAAATATACAATTTAAACACACGTGAAACACAGACCCGCTTATATCCCGGTACCAATCTATACACCAACATTAACACACGCAATATACAACACATAACACACAAAATACACACAGGGCGGGCACTTTGCCACAAGTCCCCAACAATCATGACCTCCCTTCTTTTTTGCTGGCTGGTCAGCACTGTTTATAGGGTCCTGGGTGTTGTTTCTTTCATTCTCTTGATGTTGGTTTTGGTCATCTAAATGTTGAAGTGGCTCAAATGTGTTGGATGTCTGGATTTCTGGTGGTTGTGTTTGACGAAGTTTCTTTTTTTTTCCTGCTTCTGCCTATTTGAACCCAGCTGTTTCGACTCTTCCATCTCCCTGGTGGCTTTCAGTCTGCTAGGGGTGCAGACTTCCATGAATTGTGGGTGTGTCAGCTCCTCAAGCTCCTGTTGCTGTCTCATTTCCTCCATCTCCTTTTCTAGCAGGCTTAATCGCTGAAGCAAGTCCTGGATGGTGCGGCACTTACACAAACTTGGTTGAGCTCAGTTGGGTTTTCTGATTTCCCACATCATGCAGTTGTCACAGATTACTGGCTTGAAGACCATTTTTTTGTTTAGTGTAGCTTCTGCAGCTGTCAACCTGCTTTCAAACTGCTTCTAACTGCGCTGTACTTGTCCACGACTGTATTTCTCCCACGATGTCGCTTCCACACGCCTGTCGCTAGGAAGACTGCCTGCCTTTTGTTTGTTTGTGTTTGTGCTGCGTGTTCGCCTCCCCCCGTGTCCCAGAACGCCGCGGATTTTAATCAGCTGCTCGAGTTTCAGCTTATCAGAAAAATACACGCAGCTGCAAGGCTTTAAGCTGCAATGTTTTCTGATTAAAGCAACCCAGATTTAAAGATGTAATTCCTCCTTTCTGCTTCTAACGCGCTGTACTTGTCCACGACTGTACTTCTCCCACGATGTCGCTTCCACACGCCTGTCGCTAGGAAGACTGCCTGCCTTTTGTTTGTTTGTGTTTGTGCTGCGTGTTCGGCCTCCCCCCCGTGTCCCAGAACGCTGGATTTGAATCAGCTGCCTCGAGTTTCAGCTTATCAGAAAAATACACACGCAGCTGCAAGGCTTTAAGCTGCAATGTTTTCTGATTAAAGCAACCCAGATTTAAAGATGTAATTCCTCCTTTCTGCTTCTAACTGCGCTGTACTTGTCCACACTGTACTTTCTCCCACAATGTCAAATTCCATTATCGCCTGTCGCTTAGGAAGACTGCCTGCCTTTGTTTGTTTGTGTTTGTGCTATGTGCTTCCGGCCCTCCCCGTGTCCCAGAACGCCGCTGGGATTTGAATCAGCTGCCTCGAAGTTTCAGCTTATCAGAAAATACACGCAGCTGCAAGGCTTTGCTGCAATGTTTTCTGATTAAAGCAACCCAGATTTAAAGATGTAATTCCTCCTTTCTGCTTCTAACTGCGCTTTGTATTTGTCCACGACTGTACTTCTCCCACGAGCATCGCTTCCACACGCGTTGTCGCTAGGAAGACTGCCTGCCTTTTGTTTGTTTGTGTTTGTGCGTATGCGGTTCCCTCCCCCGTGTCCCAGAACGCCGCTGGATTTGAATCAGCTGCTCCGAAGTTTCAGCTTATCAGAAAAAATACACGCAGCTGCAAGGCTTTAAGCTGCAATGTTTTCTGATTAAAGCAACTCCAGATTTAAAGATGTAATTCCTCCTTTCTGCTTCTAACTGGCGCTTGTACTTGTCCACGACTGTACTTCTCCCACGATGTAAGTCGACACGCTGTCGCCAGGGAAGACTGCCTTGCCTTTGTTTGTTTGTGTTTGTGCGTGCGCTCCTCCCTCCCCCGTGTCCCAGAACGCCGCTGGATTTTAATCAGCTGTTCGAGTTTCAGCTTTTATCAAAAATACACGCAGCTGCAAGGCTTTAAGCTGCAATGTTTTTCTGATTAAAGCAACCCAGATTTAAAGATGTAATTCCTCCTTTCTGTTTCTAACTGCGCTTGTACTTGTCCACGACTGTATTTCTCCCACGATGTCGCTTCCACACGCCTGTCGCTAGGAAGACTGCCTGCCTTTTGTTTGTTTGTGTTTGTGCTGCGTGTTCTCCTCCTCCCCCCCGGGTCCCAGAACGCCGCTGGATTTGAATCAGCTGTCTGAGTTTCAGCTTATCAGAAAAATACACGCAGCTGCAAGCTTTAAGCTGCAATGTTTTCTGATTAAAGCAACTCCAGATTTAAAGATGTAATTCTCCTTTCTGCTTCTAACTGCGCTTGTACTTGTCCACGACTGTATTTCTCCCACGAGCATGTCGCCTCCACACGCCTGTCGCTAGGGAAGACTGCCTGCTGCTTTTTGTTTGTTTGTGTTTGTGCTGCGTGTCCGCTCCTCCCCCGTGTCCCAGAACGCCGGGGATTTGAATCAGCTGTTCGAGTTTCAGCTTATCAGAAAAAAATACACGCAGCTGCAAGGCTTTAAGCTGCAATGTTTTCTGATTAAAGCAACTCCAGATTTAAAGATGTAATTCCTCCTTTCTGCTTCTAACTGCGCTTGTACTTGTCCACCACTGTACTTCTCCCACGATGTCGCTTCCACACGCTGTCGCTAGGAAGACTGCCTGCCTTTTGTTTGTTTGTTTGTGTTTGTGTTCGGCCCTCCTCCCCGTGTCCCAGAACGCCTGGGGATTTGAATCAGCTGTCCGAGTTTCAGCTTATCAGAAAATACACGCAGCTGCAAGGCTTTAAGCTGCAATGTTTTCTGATTAAAGCAACTCCAGATTTAAAGATGTAATTCCTCCTTTCTGCTTCTAACTGCGCTGTACTTGTCCACGACTGTACTTCTCCCACGATGTCGCCCACACGCCGCGGACCCGGATTCGAACCGGGTTGTTATGGCCACAACGCAGTACTAAACCACTATACGATCACAGCGAACTACCAAGATGCTCGTGTTTGCTTTGTCATCTGGGCACTCCATGCTACACACACACGGCAGAACAATGACGAGTAGCTAGAGGGCTGAATCGCCCAGGGTCGGGAACGGAGCAGGTCAAAGCCCCTGTGTCACCTCAGTGCTGGGACTGCTCCTCTGTGCAGACATTGCAGTGCATCCTTTGCAAAACATCAAACACAGTCTTGTTTTTTGTTTTGTTTATTTTTTTTTATGTATATGTATGCATATCGAAACTAATCCCATCTAAAACCAGTTTCATCATTTATAGCGACCACCTCTCGATGCCCATAGAAATGCTAGCCGCTAGGTACAGCAAATCAGACCCCTAACAGTCCCTAACAGGCACACAGCAAGCGACACTAATTCCTCAATACAGAGCATCTAGGTCTACACTTTGGAAGCTTGTGGAACCAAGTTGCTGGCAGCAGTTGACTTGTTGGTCTAGGGGTATGCTTCTTGCTTCGGTGCAAGAGATCCCGGTTCAAACCCAGTGAGTCAGTTTTCAATATTTCACAGTACACTTTTCTAATTACGATGCATTGCCGGTAATGCTCAATCACGTGACTGAGAAATCAGTCCCCGAGAGCTTTGCTTACCCAGTGGTTAAATCAGGACTGCAGTCTTTGTGTACACAGGAATCAAATGATTTAATTAATTTTACAGTTGCTGTACATCATACAGCAAAGACTATTTTGCTACCACATGTTTAATTTGTTCATGCACCAGTAGTAATATTATTATAGCTTATGTCAAAAGTCTGATTTATGATCCTTTTGACATTATATTTATGAATTTATTAAAATATAATGAGGGGCGTGGATTTTATATAGATATATATATATATATATATATATATATATATATATATATATAAACAGACCCCTATGTATTTCACAAGCTTTATAAACATTAAATATTTATAAATGTAAAAGAGTTTGAAATAAAAATATTTATAGTTGGTAGGATTCAAACCCACGAGACAATTGAGTCAAATGGATCTTAAGTCCATCACCTTCACCACTCGGCCACAACCATTTTTCTTAAAACATTAATAAATAAAAAAAAATAAGAATTAAGCTTTTACCGGGTTCAGAGAATCAAGGTGGTTAGGTGTTTGAGCAAAAGGTTGAAATGATCGAGGGTTTTTGTTTTTTTTTTTTGTTTTAAAAGGGGCAAGTCTGGGCATGATTTCAGACCTCATAAAAGGAGGAAAATATTTTGCATTTTATTAGAGTGTTACACAAGATGTCTCATACCGGTGTTAGTTCCTGCTCTGAGAAAGTGGATCTTGAGGATCGGCAAATGTCTGAACTTATAAAAGCCTTTAAAAATGCACATATTCCTCAGAGGCTAAAAGAAACCACGGACTGCAAAAAAAAGGTTCAGGAGAGTTCAAGCAAGGCCTTTAAGCATCCGTCCCAAGGATCCTCTGTGTACTGTACATACTCCTCTGTGGACTGAACTGAAAATAGACCTCAATGATAGAGAGGGGGCGGATGTTTAGGGTAACTCAGAAAACGCCCCTAGGGGCGGTGCCTCATGGACCCCCCATTCATGGATCCCTGATAGGCCGTCTCAAAGGATCCCCCATGGGGCCAGAGGCGTCATCACCCCTCATAGGCTGACACATGATCTTAGGGAGCATACTAAAGTGGGCCTAAAGGAGTCTGACGCCATGTCTTTTGCAAACTTTAGATACTTTCTGAAAATGCCCTTCTTGAACCTAACGATCTTGAGATGGATTGGACCACTGAAAAGTATTAAAGATCTCTTGGGGTCTCCTGGCTTCTTTTGGAAGTGATCATTGACCGTGATATGGTGAAAAATTGCTGCGGTTGCGAAATTGACCACATGAGCCAGCTGAGACACAGTTGCCTTTATGAAGCAGACCCCGATTATTTTGATCAACATTTTGAAGAAATACTAGAAAAATACACGCATGACGGGCTGAAGCTTCTGATGGCTAAAGCTCTAGCTTGTTTCAATTTCCATCCATCTTTGACAAAACTTCAGAAACTGGTGGAAGATATTTTAACAGAGCTAAGACCAGAACACAGCATTAGACGTAAACTGAGCCATCTACAAGAAGCCCTGATGACAAGACCCGAGACATTGTTAACAAAATATCCAAAACTTTTTACCATCGCAGTTTTACTAACCCCAAGCTCCTTTTAGCTTATTACGGAGCCTGTGACTTTGAAAATGGGGAACGCCCAGACTCCAGCAAAACTGAGGAAAACCATGGAGGGGCTGTTGTTTGAGTTAATAGCTGAGAAAGTGGCTTGTAAGAGACTCTTTTCAAAACCTGATCACCGTAAATGTAAAAATGTTCAACAATTTAAAAAAAAGTGTAACTGATTTAATCCATAAAGATGTTGATGCTCAAGAATGGCTAGAGTTGGTAGATGCTCATGTAAACACTGTAACCCCTTAAATGCATTTTTAATGAATATATTACCTAAAAATGTTTGATGAAATAGAAGACTGCAAATGTATACATATCATTGTTTTGTATGCTTATGTGACTGATGTCTGTTTTATAACCTGGCTAGGTTTTTAAGAGATGAAGGTATATCTAAAGTTGTGCAAAATGTCGTGGATTACTTAGTGACTAATCATGAATGTTTGTGTAAAACTTTATATGTCTTCTAAAGTGTCCTAATCTTCTTGATAAACTGTGAATAAAACGTTTGAACTTCACACATGTCTCAGAGGTGTTATGATAAACTTTGAATAAAAAAACCTTTTGAACTACATACTTGTCACAGTTGTGTTATATTGGTTAAAGATGTCACATCAGCGTAGAAAAAAATATACTACAATCCATCAAATCCTGGGGGTTTAGGGGGTTTACAGACTCTTCAAAGGGCTCTGGGGTCTGATGGGCCTAAAGTCTCTGAGATGGCCTTAACAGAATTTTTTTTATCAGAGCAAGACTCATATACTTTGCATAAGCCCTCTAGAATAAACTTTAAAAGAAACACTGTATTTGTATCTAATATCGATACTCAGTGGCAAGCTGATTTAGTGGATATGTCTAGCTTGTCAAAAGAAAATGGAGGTTACAAGTACATGCTAACATGTATAGATATCTTATCCAAATATGCCTGGGTAATACCATTGAAAATAAGTCATCTAAGACGGTGACAGATGCTGCTCAAGAGGATCCTCAGCACGGGCAGGAAACCTAAAAAAACGTAAAAACTGATAAAGGGACAGAATTTCTAAACAGAGCATTTCAGCACATGCTAAAAAAACATAATATTCTATACTTTTTTCACGGGGAACAAACTAAAAGTCTCTATTGTTGAGAGATACAACAGGACTCTGAAAACAAAAAAATGTGGAAATATTTCACCGCTTTTAACACTCACAAGTATATGGATAAACTACAAGAAATGGTTCAGGCTTATAATAACTCCTTTTCACCGTAGTATTCAAATGAAACCTTCAGAAGTTAATGAAGACAATTCATTTAAAGTGTTTGAAACTTTATACTCTAAGAAGAAAAGCCCTAAACATATAAATTTTAAGTTTACAGTCGGTGACAAAGTCAGAATTTCAAAGTTAAGAGCTCCCTTTATAAAAGGCTATGAACAGACGTTTACGGCAGAGATTTTTACTATAACAGAATGTATACCAAGATTTCCACCGTGTATAAACTATGTGATTATGATGGAGTGGCTATAAATGGCACCTTTATGAACCAGAATTGCAGAAAATAAATGTCAAGACTGATAGGTTGTTTAGGATAGAGAAGATAGTTGCTGAGAAAAGGAAAACGGTAAAAGTTCTTATCTCATAAAAATGTGTCGGTTGGCCTGAAAAATTTAACAGTTGGGTCGCTGGGCATCAGGTGGTGGATCTAAAGAGTTAACAAGTACGGGTGTATTTAATTGCACTTAAAACATTATTCAAGATGTCTCAAGACTCTTTTTATGTGACTCTGCCTAGTAACGCTCACAGGATGTTTTCCTAAAAACGCTATATCCAAATTTACTACCAAGTTGGTTAAAACAATGAATCTACCGGAAAATGGGAAGTTTGCTTAGCAGAGATTCAATATCCCCATACCTGGGATAATATAAACCTTAATGACAGCACTTGTATTACTTTCTCGATATGGAAAAGGTGATAAAACATGATTATACTACAAAAAAAGGATATTATGAGACCCTTCAGGATGTAATAACGACCATGAACGATGTCCTGCTCGGAAAATGACTAGATCAGAAAGGTGACAAGGCTCCCAATGAACAATATAAAATGATTTGAAATTAGTCTATAAACCTATAGAAAGAAGAATTTATATAAAAGTACTACTCCATTTGTGATTTTTTGCCAAAGAACAACTCGGACAAATGTTGG
>CM072681.1:27622353-27717353 GCA_036884735.1 Huso huso
GACTTTGGATCTGACGAAGGGTACTGGCAGATTCCTCACTCAGAGCTCAAAGAGAAAACTGCTTTCTCTACCCCAGATGGCTTGTCCATTTCCGGACCATGCCCTTCGGGTTGCATGGAGCTCCCGCCACCTTTCAGAGACTGATGGACAGGTCTTAGCTCCTCATCATCAGTGCGCGGCCCGCATGCATCGATGATGTAGTGATTTTAGCTCCACCTGGAAGGAGCATTATTAGGCTTTCAGCCGTCCTACAGTCTCTAAGGGGCTGGGCTAACAGCCAAGCTGGGCAAGTGTGCATTTGGCAAACAGGAGACCCAGTATCTTGGCTACATTATGGGTAATGGCGGGTAAAGCCTATCGCCTCCAAAGTCCAGGCGCTGGTGGAGACGGCGATCCCGAGAACCAAGTCACAGGTGAGATCACTACTGGGGTTTGGCGGCTATTATCGCCGTTTATCCCAGTATGCCACCATAGTCAACCCCTGGTCGATCTCACCCGAAGGCTGCTCCAAAATTAGTTAAATGGACAGGGCAGTGTCAGGAAGCATTTGATATGATTAAGAAGCGACTCTGTCAAGCCCTGCTCTGATTTCACCAGATTTCAGCAAAGAGTTCATCCTTCAGACTGATGCCTCCACATTGGTGGGGGGCGGTCCTGTCCCAACAAGTTGACGGGTGGAACACCCTATCATTTATTTGAGCAAAAAAAATGGCTCCTAGGGAAATTCTTTCTCCATCATTGAGAAGGAGTGTTTAGCCATCAAATGGGCTACTCATGCTCTTCGCTATTACTTGTTGGGGCATTCTTTCTCGCTTGTCACTGATCATGCTCCTTTAAGGTGGTTACACACGATGAAGGACAATAACGCTCGGATAACTCGGTGGTATCTGGCGCTGCAACCCTTCCACTATACAGTGAAACATCGTGCGGGTAAGGAGCATCAAAATGCAGATTTTTTTTTTTTCAAGGGAGGGGGACCATTGGGGAATGTAGAGTTGGCTGAGTGTTCCTCGGCATCACTCTGAGGGGTGAGCTATGTGATAGAGAAAGGATGGATGCTGCAAATCTCCTCCGATTAGAAAGGGCGCTGTGTAGGGGAAGGTAAGCTGCCTCCTAGATCTACCACCTCGGTGGTAGGTGGAAACGGAAGGTGACCATATTAGGGCGCGTAGCTGCAAGTACTCGGACGATTCAGTGCAGTAATGCGGGGCAGCCCCTATTGGAGAAATCATGGCGGCCAGCGTTGGCTGGGGAGGAGTTTGCTGGGTACAAAGGGAAGCAGCTATGTCAAACCTCCCTTGTGCTGAGAATGAAACATAAGCGGCGGAGCCTGTATTGTTTTATGATTTTGGATTATTGTGTGTTTTTGTGTTGCAGAGGAGGGTGAGCGCTGGACGGCGATTATAAAAACACGTCCTTGCACTGCACAGCACAGCACAGCACCGCACTGCACCACTCGGCACCACGCTTCTCTGGAGCGAGAGCACTTCTGCACAGAGAGCGTGGGGACGGACAAAATCCGTTTTTGTTTATTTTTAAGAGAGCTGCCGTGTACCCCCAATACCATCGCTGGTAAGGGGTGGACTTATTTTTGTTCTTTGTTATTATTTTATTATTATTAAAGTCCACAGACTGTTTTGGGAGAAAGGATTGTTTGGACTTGATTTATTTACTGCACCACTGCACCTGATCACAGAGCCACAATAAATAAAGCCAACAAGAAGGGAGGTAAGGGGGTCCGGACGTTGTGCAGCTCATCCAGTGCAGGGCTCGCAAACCATCAGGAACATCCAGGCCCTGGACAGGAAGGTATGTTACATGAATCGTTTCTATTTTGCCACCTGTCTCAGGGCCTTGGGCCTCTGCACTATTGACAACACCGTGCCGTACTCCTGGGACCCCCCATTGTATTATAGAACTTTAAGGGACGATATATATAAATTGGGCTTAGATAAAGCAAAATTGGCCTCCTGGAAATACAAGGCTGTAACTAAACATCTTGCCGGTTCCCAGGAAATTGAAAAAGTAGTTACTTTCTCCCTCACCCAAAGCCAAAACATCTGGGAGAATGTGTCTCACAGCTGCCTCAGTGATGTAGCATGGAACACTGTCCACAGTTCACTCCCCACTCAAGCGTTCATGTTCAGGAGGGGACTAGCCCAAGTAGAAACATGCCCCTATGCAAAGTGCCGCAAGAGAGAAACACCAGCCCATATCTTCTGGGGTGTGATGTGGCTGGCAGTGTCTGGCTCTCTGTCTGTGTCTTCCTAAACAGGTTTGCTGACACGACCAAGATGACCGCTGAGACTGTGCTCTATGGGCCTGCTGGAGGAATCACTACCAGCACAGCTAAGTGCTTTTGGCGTGTCATCAATGTTGTCAAGCAGATCCTGTGGGAGGGCCGTAACATCTGTGTCTGTCACAAGCAGGAGCTAGACACTATCACCACGACCAGAAGGGCACAAACTCTTCTCAAGGACTTTGTAATTCTGGACATCCGGACCCTCGGGACGGACAAGGCTTGCGGATTGGAGGATCGTCGGACTCAGGACATGAAGATCTAACAACACCAAAGAGTGGAACTGCTAGCTCCTAGGAGGCGGGCCCTGCAGGGGCACCGGTTAAGCCTTTTCTTTATTTTGTCATGCCAGCATTCCACCCTTTTTAGCTGGCATGACCATTTTTGAAAAGGTGCACTGGTTTTATGTAGTCTTTTTGTTTCAGTTTTATGGACTTTTGTTTTTATTTGTTTTGAATGTTTTATTTGGTTTGTTTTGTTTTTGTTTTATGTAGCTAAAAGATTTTCAATGTAAAATATTAAAGTTACATTTAACACACTGTTTACACACTGTCCCTTTGCCCCTGTCCCTTTTAGTTTCAGTATTATAGTTTTATTGTTCTGTTTTATGTTCACCATTTGACTCACCTTTTTAAGAGAGCACTCCCTGGCCCCTCACAAGCACTGTTTTTTATAGATGGTTCTTTTTTCAAGTCACTTTTAAAGCAGCACAGGTTTTATCATGTTGATTTTAATCTGTGTCTGTTTTAACCTTGTACAAAGCAAAACTGGCTTGGTGTTTTTAAATGTATTTCAAATGTCTGAATGCATGAATGTCATCTTTAAAAGAAATGTAAAATTAATAAAAAAAAGAAAGGGTGTAAATGTAAAAAAATGTAAAATCTCAATAAAATAGTATTAACTTCCAAAGAATAGGTGTATCAAGAAACATGCCGTGGCATTTGTTACTACATCTCTAGAGAGTCACAAGTCCTTCTGTTGCTTCTTGTGAAAAGGGGGCAGGGGTGAAAAAAATCCATATGGCAGTGGCGGGATTCGAACCCACGCCTCTAGAGAGGCTGGAGCCTTAAGCCAGGGCGTTAGACCGCTCGGCCACGCTACCACAACACTATCCCTTGCCCACCCAGGTACCATAATATACAATGCTAGTGCAATTCAACAACAACAACAACAACTATTTTGATGTATTTGCAAAAAAAAGAAAAATGAACAGCAGTTCAAATCCTTCAGCTTACTTACTACCACAACACTAACCCTTAGCCACCCAGGTTCCATACTATACACTGCTAGTACAATTCAACAACAACAACAACAACAACAACAATTATCTTGATGTATTTGTAAAAAGTTTGAAAAGGGGGCAGGGGTGAAAAAAATCCACATAGCAGAGGGATTCAAAACTACGCCTCCAGAGAGACTGGAGCCTAAATCCAGTGCCTTATACCACTCGGCCACACTACCGCATTGCAAGCTTTCTGTCCCCAGGTTTTTCGTACTATACGCCGCTAACGGACTTCAACTAAAAATTGTAAAATTTTAACGTAATTATTGGTTTGAAAACACAAACGCTGCCTTATGAGCTTGCGCCAACTGGGAATTTAACGCAGGTCACAAGAATGGGAATCTTGTATGATACCACTACACCACTGGCGCTGACATGTTTGCGTGTATGCAAATATTCCATGGAACGGAACATTTTCTTTTACAGCAGTTCAAAAGACCGAAGTGCGGTTGAAAAAAAACCAATATAGCAGCGGTGGGATTTGAACCCACACCTCCGGAGCGACTGGAGCCTTAATCCAGCGCCTTAGACCGCTCGGCCACACTACCACAACACTAACTCTTGAACACCCAGGTTCCAAACTATACAATGCTAGTGCAATTCAACAACAACAACAACAACAACAACAACAACAACAACAACAACAACAACTATTTTGATGTATTTGCAAAAAAAAAAAAAATGAACAGCAGTTCAAATGCTTCAGCTTACTTACTACCACAACACTAACCCTTAGCCACCCAGGTTCCATACTATACACTGCTAGTACAATTCAACAACAACAACAACAACAACAATTATCTTGATGTATTTGTAAAAAAAAAAAAGAAAATTGAACAGCAGTTCAAATGCTTCAGCTTACTTCCATAGAATAGGTGTATCAAGAAACATGCCGTGGCATTTCTTACTACGTCTCTATGGAGTCACAAGTCCTTCTGTTGCTTCTTGTGAAAAGGAGGCAGGGGTGAAAAAAATCCATATGGCAGTGGTGGGATTCAAACCCACGCCTCTAGAAAGACTGGAGCCTTAATCCAGCGCCTTAGACCGCTCGGCCACGCTACCACAACACTAACTTTTGGCCACCCAGGTTCCAAACTATACAATGCTAGCGCAATTCAATAACAACAACAACAACAACAACAACTATTTTGATGTATTGCAAAAAAAAAAAATGAACAGCAGTTCAAATGCTTCAGCTTACTTACTACCACAACACTAACCCTTAGCCACCCTGGTTCCATACTATACACTGCTACTACAATTCAACAACAACAACAACAACAACAATTATCTTGATGTATTTGTAAAAAAAAAAAAGAAAATTGAACAGCAGTTCAAATGCTTCAGCTTACTTCCATAGAATAGGTGTATCAAGAAACATGCCGTGGCATTTGTTACTACGTCTCTAGGGAGTCACAAGTCCTTCTGTTGCTTCTTGTGAAAAGGGGGCAGGGGTGAAAAAAATCCATATGGCAGCAGTGGGATTCGAACCCACGCCTCCAGAGAGACTGGAGCCTAAATCCAGCGCCTTAGACCGCTCGGCCACACTACCGCATTGCCAGCTTCCTGTCCCCCTGGTTTCGTACTATACGCCGCTAACGCAATTCAACTACAACAATTGTAAAATTTTAACGTAATTATTGGTTTGAAAACACAAACGCTGCCTTATCAGCTTGCGCCAACTGGGAATTGAACCCAGGTCACAAGAATGGTAATCTTGTATGATACCACTACACCATTGGCGCTGACATGCACGCATGCATGCAAATATTCCATGGAACGGAACATTTTCTTTTACAGCAGGTCAAAAGACCGGGCGGGTTGAAAAAAAAACAAGATCGCAGCAGCGGATTTGAACCCACGCCTCCGGAGGCTGGAGCCTTAATCCAGCGCCTTAGACCGCTCGGCCACGCTACCACAACACTAACTTTTGGCCACCCAGGTTCCAAACCATACAATGCTAGTGCAATTCAACAACAACAACAACAACAACAACAACAACAACAACAACAACAACAACAACAACAACAACAAGTATTTTGATGTATTTGCAAAAAAAAAAATGAACAGCAGTTCAAATGTTTCAGCTTTTTACTACCACAACACTAACCCTTAGCCACCCAGGTTCCATACTATACACTGCTAGTACAATTCAACAACAACAACAATTATCTTGATGTATTTGTAAAAAAAAAAAAAGAAAATTGAACAGCAGTTCAAATGCTTCAGCTTACTTCCAAAGAATAGGTGTATCAAGAAACATGCCGTGGCATTTGTTACTACGTCTCTATGGAGTCACAAGTCCTTCTGTTGCTTCTTGTGAAAGGGGCAGGGGTGAAAAAAATCCATATGGCAGCGGTGGGATTGAACCCACGCCTCCAGAGAGACTGGAGCCTAAATCCAGCGCCTTAAACCGCTCGGCCACACTACGCATTGCAAGTTTCCTGCCCCCCCAGGTTTTCATTACTATCGCCGCTAACGCAATTCAACTACAACAATTGTAAAATTTTAAAGTAATTATTGGTTTGAAAACACAAACGCTGCCTTATCAGCTTGCGCCAACTGGGAATTGAACCCAGGTCACAAGAATGGGAATCTTGTATGATACTACTACACCATTGGCGCTGACATGCACGCATGCATGCAAATATTCCATGGAACGGAACATTTTCTTTTACAGCAGTTCAAAAGACCGAAGTGGGGTTGAAAAAAAATCAACATGGCAGCGGTGGGATTTGAACCACGCCTCCGGAAAAACTGGAGCCTTAATCCAGCACCTTAGACCGCTCGGCCACGCTACCACAACACTAACTTTTGGCCACCCAGGTTCCAAACTATACAATGCTAGTGCAATTCAACAACAACAACAACAACAACAACAACAACAACTATGATGTATTTGCAAAAAAAAAAAATGAACAGCAGTTCAAATGCTTCAGCTTACTTACTACCACAACACTAAACCTTAGCCACCCAGGTTCCATACTATACACTGCTAGTACAATTCAACAACAACAACAACAATTATCTTGATGTATTTGTAAAAAAAAAAAAGAAAATTGAACAGCAGTTCAAATGCTTCAGCTTACTTCCATAGAATAGGTGTATCAAGAAACATGCGTGGCATTTGTTACTACGTCTCTATGGAGTCACAAGTCCTTCTGTTGCTTCTTGTGAAAGGGGCAGGGGGTGAAAAAATCCATATGGCAGCGGTGGGATTCAAACCCACGCTTCCAGAAAGACTGGAGCCTAAATCTAGCGCCTTAGACCGCTCGCCACACTACCGCATTGCAAGCTTCCTGCCCCCCCCCCCCCCCCAGGTTTCAGTACTATCGCCGCCAACGCAATTCAACTACAACAATTGTAAAAATTTTAACGTAATTATTGGTTTGAAAACTCAAAACGCTGCCTTATCAGCTTGCGCCAACTGGGAATTGAACCCAGGTCACAAGAATGGGAATCTTGTATGATACCACTACACCATTGGCGCTGACATGCACGCATGCATGCAAATATTCCATGGAGCGGAACATTTTCTTTTACAGCAGTTCAAAAGACCGAAGTGGGGTTGAAAAAAACAAGATGGCAGCGGTGGGATTTGAACCCACGCCTCCGGAGAGACTGGAGCCTTAATCCAGCGCCTTAGACCGCTCGGCCACGCTACCACAACACTAACATTTGGCTACCCAGGTTCCAAACTATACAATGCTAACAACAACAACAACAACAACAACAACAACAACAACAACAACTATTTTGATGTGCAAAAAAAAAAAAAAAAATGAACAGCAGTTCAAATGCTTCAGCTACTTACTACCACAACACTAACCCTTAGCCACCCAGGTTCCATACTATACACTGCTAGTGCAATTCAACAACAACAACAATTATCTTGATGTATTTGTAAAAAAAAAAAAATTGAACAGCAGTTCAAATGCTTCAGCTTACTTCCATAGAATAGGTGTATCAAGAAACATGCCATGGCATTTGTTATTACTGCCTCTGTGGAGTCACAAGTCCTTCTGTTGCTTCTTGTGAAAGGGGGCAGGGTGAAAAAAATCCATATGGCAGCGGTGGGATTCGAACCCACGCCTCCAGAGAGACTGGAGCCTAAATCTAGCGCCTTAGACCGCTCGGCCACAATACCGCATTGCAAGCTTTCCTGCCCCCCCAGGTTTTAGTACTATCGCCGCTAACGCAATTCAACTACAACAATTGTAAAATTTAACGTAATTATTGGTTTGAAACACAAACGCTGCCTTATCAGCTTGCGCCAACTGGGAATTGAACCCAGGTCACAAGAATGGGAATCTTGTATGATACCACTACACCATTGGCGCTGACATGGGATGTATGCATGCAAATATTCCATGGAATGGAACATTTTCTTTTACAGCAGTTCAAAAGACCGAAGTGGGGTTGAAAAAAAAAACAAGATAGCAGCGGTGGGATTTGAACCCACGCCTCCGGGAGAGACTGGAGCCTTAATCCAGCGCCTTAGACCGCTCGGCCACGCTACCAAAATACTAACATTTGGCTACCCAGGTTCCAAACTATACAATGCTAGTGCAATTCAACAACAACAACAACAACAACAACAACAACAACAACTATTTTGATGTATTTGCAAAAAAAAAAAAATGAACAGCAGTTCAAATGCTTCAGCTTACTTACTACCACAACACTAACCCTTAGCCACCCAGGTTCCATACTATACACTGCTAGTACAATTCAACAACAACAACAACAACAACAATTATCTTGATGTATTTGTAAAAAAAAAAAGAAAATTGAACAGCAGTTCAAATGCTTCAGCTTACTTCCATAGAATAGGTGTATCAAGAAACATGCCGTGGCATTTGTTACTACGTCTCTAGGGAGTCACAAGTCCTTCTGTTGCTTCTTGTGAAAAGGGGGCAGGGGTGAAAAAAATCCATATGGCAGCGGTGGGATTCGAACCCACGCCTCCAGAGAGACTGGAGCCTAAATCCAGCGCCTTACACCGCTCCGCCACACTACCGCATTGCAAGCTTCCTGCCCCCAGGTTTCATTACTATCGCCGCTAACGCAATTCAACTACAACATTTGTAAAATTTTAACGTAATTATTGGTTTGAAAACAAAAAACGCTGCCTTATCAGCTTGCGCCAACTGGGAATTGAACCCAGGTCACAAGAATGGGAATCTTGTATGATACCACTACACCATTGGCGCTGACATGCACGCATGCATGCAAATATTCCATGGAACGGAACATTTTCTTTTACAGCAGTTCAAAAGACAGAAGTGGGGTTGAAAAAAAAACAAGATGGCAGCGGTGGGATTTGAACCCCGCCTCCGGAGAGACTGGAGCCTTAGTCCAGCGCCTTTAGACCGCTCGACCACGCTACCACAACACTAACTTTTGGCCACCCAGGTTCCAAACTATACAATGCTAGTGCAATCCAACAACAACAACAACAACAACAACTATTTTGATGTATTTGCAAAAAAAAAAAAATGAACAGCAGTTCAAATTCTTCAGCTTACTTACTACCACAACACTAACCCTTAGCCACCCAGGTTCCATACTATACACTGCTAGTACAATTCAACAACAACAACAACAACAACAACAATTATCTTGATGTATTTGTAAAAAAAAAAAAGAAAATTGAACAGCAGTTCAAATGCTTCAGCTTACTTCCATAGAATAGGTGTATCAAAGAAACATGCCGTGGCATTTGTTACTACGTCTCTAGGGAGTCACAAGTCCTTCTGTTGCTTCTTGTGAAAAGGGGCAGGGGTGAAAAAAAATCCATATGGCAGCGGTGGGATTCAACCCACGCCTCCAGAGACTGGAGCCTAAATCCCACCTTAGACCGCTCAACCGGCCACTACCGCATTGCAAGCTTCCTGCCCCCAGGTTTCGTACTATATACGCCTAATAATTCAACTACAACATTTGTAAAATTTTAACGTAATTATTGGTTTGAAAACAAAAACGCTGCCTTATCAGCTTGCGCCAACTGGGAATTGAACCCAGGTCACAAGAATGGGAATCTTGTATGATACCACTACACCATTGGCGCTGACATGCACGCATGCATGCAAATATTCCATGGAACGGAACATTTTCTTTTACAGCAGTTCAAAAGACCGGTGGGGTTGAAAAAAAAAAACAAGATGGCAGCGGTGGGATTTGAACCCCGCCTCCGAGAGACTGGAGCCTTACTCCAGCGCCTTAGACCGCTCGGCCACGCTACCACAACACTAACTTTTGGCCACCCAGGTTCCAAACTATACAATGCTAGTGCAATTCAACAACAACAACAACAACAACAACAACAACAACAACAACAACAACAACAACAACTATTTTGATGTATTTGCAAAAAAAAAAAAAATGAACAGCAGTTCAAATTATTCAGCTTACTTACTACCACAACACTAACCCTTAGCCACCCAGGTTCCATACTATACACTGCTAGTACAATTCAACAACAACAACAACAACAACAACAACAATTATCTTGATGTATTTGTAAAAAAAAAAGAAAATTGAACAGCAGTTCAAATGCTTCAGCTTACTTCCATAGAATAGGTGTATCAAGAAACATGCCGTGGCATTTTGTTACTACGTCTCTAGAGTCACAAGTCCTTCTGTTCCTTCTTGTGAAAGGGGGGCAGGGTGAAAAAAAACCATATGGCAGCAGTGGGATTGAACACGCCTCCAGAGAGACTGGAGCCTAAATCCAGCGCCTTAGACCGCTCGGCCACGCTACCACAACACTAACATTTGGCTACCCAGGTTCCAAACTATACAATGCTAGTGCAATTCAACAACAACAACAACAACAACAACAACAACAACAACAACAACAACAACAACTATTTTGATGTATTTGCAAAAAAAAAAAATGAACAGCAGTTCAAATGCTTCAGCTTACTTACTACCACAACACTAACCCTTAGCCACCCAGGTTCCATACTATACACTGCTAGTACAATTCAACAACAACAACAACAACAATTATCTTGATGTAAAAAAAAAAAAAAGAAAATTGAACAGCAGTTCAAATGCTTCAGCTTACTTCCATAGAATAGGTGTATCAAGAAACATGCCGTGGCATTTGTTACTACGTCTCTAGGGAGTCACAAGTTCTTCTGTTGCTTCTTGTGAAAAGGGGCAGGGTGAAAAAAAAATCCATATGGCAGCGGTGGGATTGAACCCACGCCTCCAGAGAGACTGTTGCCTAAATCCAGCGCCTTAGACCGCTCGGCCACGCTACCACAACACTAAAATTCGGCTACCCAGGTTCCAAACTATACAATGCTAGTGCAATTCAACAACAACAACAACAACAACAACAACAACAACAACAACTATTTTGATGTATTTGCAAAAAAAAAAAAATGAACACCAGTTCAAATGCTTCAGCTTACTTACTACCACAACACTAACCCTTAGCCACCCAGGTTCCATACTATACACTGCTAGTACAATTCAACAACAACAACAACAATTATCTTGATGTATTTGTAAAAAAAAAAAAAAAAAAAATTGAACAGCAGTTCAAATACTTCAGCTTACTTCCATAGAATAGGTGTATCAAGAAACATGCCGAGGCATTTGTTACTACGTCTCTATAGAGTCACAAGTCCTTCTGTTGCTTCTTGTGAAAAGGGGAAGGGTGAAAAAATCCAAAAAGTAGCGGTGGGATTCAAACCCACGCCTCAAGAGAGATTGGAGTCTAAATCTAACGCCTTTAGACCGCTCGCCAGACTACCGCATTGCAAGCTTCCTGCCCCCAGGTTTCGTACTATCGCCGCTAACGCAATTCAACTACAACAATTGTAAAATTTGCGTAATTATTGGTTTGAAAACACAAACGCTGCCTTATCAGCTTTCGCCAACTGGGAATTGAACCCAGGTCACAAGAATGGGAATCTTTATGATACCACTACACCATTGGCGCTGACATGCATGCATGCATGCAAATATTCCATGGAGCGGAACATTTTCTTTACAGCAGTTCAAAAAGACCGAAGTGGGGTTGAAAAAAAAAACAAGATGGCAGCGGTGGGATTTGAACCCACGCCTCCGGAGAGACTGGAGCCTTAATCCAGCGCCTTAGACCGCTCGGCCACGCTACCACAACACTAACTTTTGGCCACCCAGGTTCCAAACTATACAATGCTAGTGCAATTCAACAACAACAACAACAACAACAACAACAACAACAACAACAATTATCTTGATGTATTTGTAAAAAAAAAAAAAAAATTGAACAGCAGTTCAAATGCTTCAGCTTACTTCCATAGAATAGGTGTATCAAGAAACATGCCGTGGCATTTGTTACTACGTCTCTAGGGAGTCACAAGTCCTTCTGTTGCTTCTTGTGAAAAGGGGGCAGGGGTGAAAAAAATCCATATGGCAGCGGTGGGATTCGAACCCACGCCTCCAGAGAGACTGTTGCCTAAATCCAGCGCCTTAGACCGCTCGGCCACGCTACCACAACACTAAAATTCGGCTACCCAGGTTCCAAACTATACAATGCTAGTGCAATTCAACAACAACAACAACAACAACAACAACAACAACTATTTTGATGTATTTGCAAAAAAAAAAAAAAAAAATGAACAGCAGTTCAAATGCTTCAGCTTACTTACTACCACAACACTAACCCTTAGCCACCCAGGTTCCATACTATACACTGCTAGTACAATTCAACAACAACAACAACAATTATCTTGATGTATTTGTAAAAAAAAAAAAAGAAAATTGAACAGCAGTTCAAATGCTTCAGCTTACTTCCATAGAATAGGTGTATCAAGAAACATGCCGAGGCATTTGTTACTACGTCTCTATAGAGTCACAAGTCCTTCTGTTGCTTCTTGTGAAAAGGGGGCAGGGGTGAAAAAAATCCATACGGTAACGGTGGGATTCAAACCCACGCCTCAAGAGAGACTGGAGTCTAAATCTAGCGCCTTAGACCGCTCGGCCAGACTACCGCATTGCAAGCTTCCTGCCCCCCAGGTTTCGTACTATACGCCGCTAACGCAATTCAACTACAACAATTGTAAAATTTTAACGTAATTATTGGTTTGAAAACACAAACGCTGCCTTATCAGCTTGCGCCAACTGGGAATTGAACCCAGGTCACAAGAATGGGAATCTTGTATGATACCACTACACCATTGGCGCTGACATGCATGCATGCATGCAAATATTCCATGGAACGGAACATTTTCTTTTACAGCAGTTCAAAAGACCGAAGTGGGGTTGAAAAAAAACAAGATGGCAGCGGTGGGATTTGAACCCACGCCTCCGGAGAGACTGGAGCCTTAATCCAGCGCCTTAGACCGCTCGGCCACGCTACCACAACACTAACTTTTGGCCACCCAGGTTCCAAACTATACAATGCTAGTGCAATTCAACAACAACAACAACAACAACAACAACAACAACAACAACAACAACAACAACAACAATTATCTTGATGTATTTGTAAAAAAAAAAAGAAAATTGAACAGCAGTTCAAATGCTTCAGCTTACTTCCATAGAATAGGTGTATCAAGAAACATGCCGTGGCATTTGTTACTACGTCTCTAGGGAGTCACAAGTCCTTCTGTTGCTTCTTGTGAAAAGGGGCAGGGAAAAAAAAAATCCATATGGCAGCGGTGGGATTCGGGAACCCACGCCTCCAGAGAGACTGGAGCCTAAATCCAGCGCCTTAGACTCGGCCACACTACCGACGCAGCTTACTGACCCCCCAGGTTTCTCAATTACTATCGCCCCGACTAACGCAATTCAACTACAACAATTGTAAAATTTTAACGTAATTATTGGTTTGAAAATACAAACGCTGCCTTATCCAGAGCGCCAACTGGGAATTGAACCCAGGTCACAAGAAAGGAATCTTGTATGATACCACTACACCAATGGCGCTGACATGCACGCATGCATGCAAATATTCCATGGAACGGAACATTTTCTTTACAGCAGTTCAAAAGACGAAGTGGGGTGAAAAAAAAAAAACAAGATGGCAGCGGTGGGTTTGAACCCATGCCTCCGGAGAAACTGGAGCCTTAATCCAGCGCCTTAGACCGCTCGGCCACGCTACCACAACACTAACTTTTGCCACCCAGGTTCCAAACTATACAATGCTAGTGCAATTCAACAACAACAACAACAACAACAACTATTTTGATGTATTTGCAAAAAAAAAAAATGAACAGCAGTTCAAATGCTTCAGCTTCCTTACTACCACAACACTAACTTTTGGCCACCCAGGTTCCAAACTATACAATGCTAGTGCAATTCAACAACAACAACAACAACAACAACAACAACAACTATTTTGATGTATTTGTAAAAAAAAAAAAGAGAATTGAACAGCAGTTCAAATGCTTCAGCTTACTTCCATAGAATAGGTGTATCAAGAAACATGCCGTGGCATTTGTTACTACGTCTCTAGGGAGTCACAAGTCCTTCTGTTGCTTCTTGTGAAAATGGGGCAGGGTGAAAAATCCATATGGCAGCAGTGGGATTCAAACCCACGCCTCCAGAGAGAGACTGGAGCCTAAATCAGCGCCTTAGACCGCTCGGCCACACTACCGCATTGCAAGCTTCCTGTCCCCCAGGTTTCGTACTATACGCCGCTAACGCAATTCAACTACAACAATTGTAAAATTTTAACGTAATTATTGGTTTGAAAACACAAACGCTGCCTTATCAGCTTGCGCCAACTGGGAATTGAACCCAAGTCACAAGAAAGGGAATCTTGTATGATACCACTACACCATTGGCGCTGACATGCACGCATGCATGCAAATATTCCATGGAACGGAACATTTTCTTTTACAGCAGTTCAAAAGACCGAAGTGGGGTTGAAAAAAAAACAAGATGGTAGTGGTGGGATTTGAACCCACGCCTCCTGAGAGACTGGAGCCTTAATCCAGCGCCTTAGACCGCTCGGCCACGCTACCACAACACTAACTTTTGGCCACCCAGGTTCCAAACTATACAATGCTAGTGCAATTCAACAACAACAACAACAACTATTTTGATGTATTTGAAAAAAAAAAAAAATGAACAGCAGTTCAAATGCTTCAGCTTACTTACTACCACAACACTAACCCTTAGCCACCCAGGTTCCATACTATACACTGCTAGTACAATTCAACAACAACAACAACAACAACAACAACAACAATTATCTTGATGTATTTGTAAAAAAAAAAAAATAGAAAATTGAACAGCAGTTCAAATGCTTCAGCTTACTTCCATAGAATAGGTGTATCAAGAAACATGCCGTGGCATTTGTTACTACGTCTCTAGGGAGTCACAAGTCCTTCAGTTGCTTCTTGTGAAAGGGGCAGGGTGAAAAAAAAATCCATATGGCACAGGTGGGATTCAAACCCACGCCTCCAGAGAGACTGGAGTCTAAAAAGCGCCTTAGACCGCTCGGCCACGCTACCACAACACTAACATTTGCCTACCCAGGTTCCAAACTATACAATGCTAGTGCAATTCAACAACAACAACAACAACAACAACTATCATTTTGATGTATTTGCAAAAAAAAAAATGAACAGCAGTTCAAATGCTTCAGCTTACTTACTACCAACACTAACCCTTAGCCTCCCAGGTTCCATACTATACACTGCTAGTACAATTCAACAACAACAACAACAATTATCTTGATGTATTTGTAAAAAAAAAAAAAATTGAACAGCAGTTCAAATGCTTCAGCTTACTTCCATAGAATAGGTGTATCAAGAAACATGCCGTGGCATTTGTTTCGTCTCTAGGGAGTCACAAGTCCTTCTGTTGCTTCTTGTGAAAAGGGGCAGGGTGAAAAAAATCCATATGGCAGCGGTGGGATTCGAACCCACGCCTCCAGAGAGACTGAGCCTAAATCCAGCGCCTTAGACCGCTATTCACGTCTACCACAACACTAACATTTGGCTCCCAGGTTCCAAACTATACAATGCTAGTGCAATTCAACAACAACAACAACTATTTTGATGTATTTGCAAAAAAAAAAAAAAATGAACAGCAGTTCAAATGCTTCAGCTTACTTACTACCAAACACTAACCCTTAGCACCCAGGTTCCATACTATACACTGCTAGTACAATTCAACAACAACAACAATTATCTTGATGTATTTGTAAAAAAAAAAAAAAAAAAAATTGAACAGCAGTTCAAATGCTTCAAAGCTTACTTCCATAGAATAGGTGTATCAAGAAACATGCCGTGGCATTTGTTACTACGTCTCTAAAGTCACAAGTCCTTCTGTTGCTTCTTGTGAAAAGGGGCAGGGGTGAAAAAAATCCATATGGCAGCGGTGGGATTCGAACCCACGCCTCCAGAGAGACTGAGCTAAATCCAGCGTCTTAGACCGCTCGGCCACACTACCGCATTGCAAGCTTCCTGCCCCCCTGGTTCCATACTATACACTGCTAGTACAATTCAACTACAACAACAAAAATTTAACAATTATTGGTTTGAAAAACAAATGCTGCCTTATCAGCTTGTGCCAACAGTTCAATTGAACCCAGGTCACAAGAATGGGAAGTGATACCACTACACCATTGGCGCTGACATGCACGCATGCATGCAAATATTCCACAAGTCCGGAACATTTTCTTTTGCAGCAGTTCAAAAAGGGGGGGTTGAAAAAAAAATCAAGATGGTAGCGGTGGGATTTGAACCCCCCAGGTTTCATACTATAAACCGCTAACAGAATTCAATTACAACAATTTATTGTAAAATCTTAACGTCATGATTTGGTTGAAAAAACAAACACTTGCTGCGGGGGCCAGTCGAGAATAGATGTAACAGAAAATCCAACTGCAGAAAGCTGTTTTAGGTTTTTTTTATGTCCCTGGGCATTACACATCAATAGCACTAGGAGACTGGTATAAACGCATCGTTATAGTTAACCATTTATTGAACTTTTTTGCTGCAAGACATATTGAACTTATTATATTTCTGTTACTTAGCTTTCCTTGTATATATAACATTTTACAGTATTATCGTAATATATTCACTGTACAACTTTTTAAAATGTCTAAACAACTATATTCAGTGTATAATTTCTTAAACTGTCTTAACAACAACTGTGTGGTGTAGTGGTTAGGGTTCTGGACCTGACTGGAGGGTTGTGGTTTCAATCCCAGGACTCTGCTGCTGTACCTATGAGCAAGGTACTTTTATGTCCAAGCTATATTCACTGTACACTTATTTAGTGTGTCCATAATATATTCACTGTTCAATTTTTTAATATGTCCAAAATATATTCACTGTTCAGTTTTTTAATATGTCCAAACAAATATATTCACAGTACATTTTTTTTTATATGCCCAAACAAATATATTCACTGTACAATTTTTAAATATGTCCAAACAACTATATTTACTATACTTTTTTAAATGTCTAAATAAAAACATATTCACTATTTTTTTTTTTATGTCCAAACAACTATATTCACTATACAATATTTTATGTGTCCAAACAACTATATTCACTGTACAATATTTAATATGTCAACAAACAACAACTATATTCAAACAACAACAATATTCACTTTTTATATTTTCAAACAACAACAATATTCACTGTACAATTTTTTTTAAAATATTTCCAAACTATATTTTTAAATTTTTTTTAATTTTTTCCAAACAACTATATTCACTGTATAATTTTTAATATGTCCAAACAACTATATTCACTGTACAATTTTTTAAAATGTCTAAACAACTATATTCACTGTATATATTTTTTAAATGTCTTAACAACAACTGTGTGGTGTAGTGGTTAGGGTTCTGGACCTGACTGGAGGGTTGTGGGTTCAATCCCAGGTGGGGGACACTGCTGCTGTACCTATGAGCAAGGTACTTTTATGTCCAAGCTATATTCACTGTACTTTTTTAATATGTCCAAACTATAGTCACTGTTCAATTTTTAATATGTCCAAACAACAATTATATTCACTGTACCATTTTTATATGTCCAAACTATACTCACTGTACAATTGTTTTATATGTCCAAACAACTATACTCACTGTACAATTTAAAAAAAAAATGTCAAACTATATTCACAGTATAATTTTTAATATGTCAAACAACAACTATATTCACTGTACAATTTTTTATATGTCCAAACAACTATATTCACTATACCATTTTTAATATGTCCAAACAACAACTATATTCACTGTACAATTTTTATATGTCCAAACAACAAACAACATTTTTTTGTATTCACTATACCATTTAACATGTCCAAACAACTATTTCAACTATTTACAATTTTTTTAATATGTCAAACAACTATATTTACTGTACCATTTTTCAATATCTAAACAACTATATTAACTGTATAATTTTTTAATGTCTAAATAACTACTAAATTCATTGTATAATTTTTTTTTGTCCAAAACAACTATATTCACTGTTCAATTTTTGTATATGTCCAAACTATATTCAATGTATAGGGATTGAAATGAAGCGGAATACGAGAGAGATTGAACTGCGATACAATAAGGGAGTATAAATAGAGCCGGGGAAGCAACCCGTGGAGCAGAAGAGCTGAGGGAGTGAGACAAGCTGAAGCGAGACGGAACTAAACGAGACAGCAGAGTATCTTGTTTTCCTGCAGCTGGACAGTGATGGTGTGTAACAGCTCGAGAGCTACACGGTCCTGTGGTGTGCTGCATTGGAGGCTGATGAACGTGGGGAAAGCAGTGTGGCACTTTCCCTCGAAAAGTTTAAGTTCTATTTTATTTCATTTTTCTTTTGTATCTCTATAGTTTTATTTATCTGGTTGTTTTCCATTTTTAGAGATATACAATTATATAACGTGTTTTGTATTGTATGCTGAATGAATGACTGTAGAAGCTGCGTATTTTATGTAGGCCCTGAACAATTGTAACACTGCTACTGTTGGCATGGTTTTAACTATACCACTTTCTTTTTTTATTATTTTAACTGTATAGTTTTAATAAATTGTTTGGATCGATTGCCAAAGTTGGTTCTTTGGTATGGTACTGCTGCTATGTTTTGATTACTGGAGAGGTGTACCAGACCTAAGATATTATTATTATTATTATTATTATTATTATTATTATTATTATTATTATTGATTATTTGTTTTCTTTTGATAATCTGACGGTAGCTGTGGCCTGCTTGGACTGCACGTGATCTGAAGTATAGAACCCAGAGCCAGACACGGGACTGACAACTGGAAGCTGGAGTTATGTGTTTATGCTGTTTTTATGTGATGTTTGACCCTGTAATTGCATGGTGTGTTTTATCATTGATGTAAATAGAAAAAACTTTGTACATTTGTATTACTGTTTCCCCTGTCATGTGAAATGGTTTTGAGCTGTCTGTGAAGAGTGTACACCTGGGAATTAGAACTTGTTCAGAATTAGTGGAATTGGTTAATTGGATTTCTAGTGTCGATAAATCACTAGGTGACGTAGACACGACTACAGAATGGTGGGTTACTATTGTGCTGTCCACGTGACGGTGACATGTACACAGGGAATTAAATGCTTAAAACTTCAACAGAAGTCTGACATAACAGATTATAAAACCATTCATTTTACAGTTGCTGTACATCATACAGCAATGACTATTTTGGTAACATGTTTGATTTTTTCATGCGCCCATGTGTGTCTAAAACAATCCGGCTGCAGTAAGTTTTATCAGATGGTTGTTTAATTTTAAATATTTGATTTTGCAGCGCATGTAACTGCAGCGCCATTTTTATGTGGCAGGACTAACAACAGGACCATATCAATCCTTAGAATGTGATTAATCATTCAACTCACGCTTCCATCCATGTTTGCAGTTTTCCCGACAACGCATTATCAATGCATGATTCCAAATGAACAGATTCGTTTGATGGGGCTTAATGTAGTGACTAATATTACCTCACAGAGCATTATAACTCACAGTGATACTTTAAAATTAATGCTTTTAAGACTATTCTCAGTTTGAACAAGGAAACAAATTGTGGGTGTAAGGCAAATTAGTTGGGGAATGTATTATGCTTTATTCCAATCTTAAAAGAAAAAGTTCAAAATACACTTGCGTTGGCTGGGAATCGAACCCAGGGCAACTGCTTGAAAGGCAACTATGCTCACCACTATACCACCAACACCTCTGTTCCCAAAATAACCTTCAAAGTTTTAATTAAGCTACTGTAACGTTGGCTGCTGGGACAGGTCCCGTCGTCTACTCGATAGGCGTTAATACAGCGACTGGTGTTTGTTGGAGATTTTATGGTGTTTATTGATTGATTATTTCTGTAATTATTATTTCATAGACAGCAGGCTGGTGCGCATCATGCCAGTACTATCACGATGAAGCAATTATTGTATTCTATTTTCTTTCAAAAAGGTGCATACAATGAAGATGACGGTGGAAAAAAAAAGATCAAGCTTCTCTGCCGTGTGAGGATTTCACCTGCCGTGACCCGATTCAAACCGGGGTTGTTCGGCCACAGCAAAGTACTAACCACCTATACGATCACGGCGAACTAATGAGAAGCTCGTGTTTGCTTTATTACCTGGGCACTCCATAGTACACACATGGCAGAACAATGACGAGTAGCTAGAGGGCTGAATCGCCCAGGTCAGGAACGCAGCAGGTCAAAGCCCCGTGTCACCTCAGTGCTGGGACTGCTGCTCTGTGCAGACATTGCAGTGCATCCTTTGCAAAACAATGAAACACAGTCTTGTTTTTTTGTTTTGTTTATTTTGATGTGTATGTATGCATATCGAAACTAAATCCCATCTAAACCAGTTCCCTCATTTATAGCGACCTCTCGATGCCCATAGAAATGCTAGCCGCCAGGTAAAGCAAATCAGTCTGTCCTAACAGGCACACAGCAAGGCGACACTAATTCCTCAATACAGAGCATCTAGGTCTACACTTCTTTAGAAGCTCGTGGAACCAAGTTGGTACCAGCAGTTGACTCGTTTGTCTAGGGGTATGATTCTCGCTTTGGGTGCGAAAGGTCCCGTGTTCAAATCCCGGATGAGTCTGTTTGTAATATTTTGCATTACACTTTTCTAATTACGATGTATTGCCAGTAAGGTGCTCAGTCACGTGCCTGAAAAATCAGTCACCGAGAGCTCTGCTTACCCAGTGGTTAAATCAGGACTGCAGTCTTTGTGTACACAGGGAATCAAATGCTTAAAAATTCAACAGAAGTGTGACATAACAGATTATAAAACCATTCATTTTACAGTTGCTGTACATCATACAGCAATGACTATTTTGGTAACATATGTTTGATTTTCTTCATGTGCCCATGTGTGTCTAAAACAATCCGGCTGCAGTAAGTTTTATCAGATGGTTGTTTAATTTTAAATATTTGATTTTGCAGCGCATGTAACTGCAGCGCCATTTTTATGTGGCAGGACTAACAACAGGACCATATCAATCCTTAGAATGTGATTAATCATTCAACTCACGCCCATCCATATTTGCAGTTTTCCGACAACGCATTATCAATGCATGATTCCAAATGAACACATTCGTTTGATGGGGCTTAATGTAGTGACTAATATCACGTCACAGAGCATTATAACTCACAGTGATAACTTAAAATTTATGCTTTTAAGACTATTCTCCAGTTTGAACAAGGAAACAAATTGCGGGTTTAAGGCAAATTAGTTGGGGAAGGTATTAAGCTTTATTCCAATCTTAAAAAAAGTTCAAAGTACACTTGCGTTGGCGGAATCGAATCGTCAACTGCTTGGAAGGCAGCTATGCTCACCCCTATACCACCAACACCTCCCTTCCCAATACTACCTTCAAAGTTTTAATTAAGCATTTCAAGTGGAGCGATAAAGGGAGAGAAACGATCAAAAAAGGCGCCAAGTTAGAAGCAAGAATTGTGTGAATCTTGGGCGCCAGCTCCTTTCAATTGTGCCTATTTGCTTGATGCTTGACAAGATTGTCCTAACTACTTCTCCTAACTTGAACTTTTGTGTTTGATATCACCCCTTTAAACGGCTGTTGCGTTTTAACTTTTTTTTACATTGACAATGTTTTTGTTATAGATATCCTTCTTTTTTACTTCATCCAATAATGAATAAAAGCGAGGAAAGATATTCGAGAATGTGTATGGTAAAATAGACAGACAGATATTACAAAGAGTAATAAGTAGAGAAATATAAGAGAAATGAGAAAAGATTTGAAAGAAAATAATGGTAGAGGGACTTTTGGACAGTATTGAAAGTGTAAACATTGTATTCTTATAGTTGCATGAGTGGTGAAAACAATATGTCTATTTTTGGTAGGCATTGATATATTGATGTTTATGTAGGTACACAACTACAATGTTATGAATGGTTCAAATGGTACATATGCATGTCCGTGCTAAAGGGTAGTATACTAACACATTTTTAATGCTGGAAAAACATTATTCTCCTTGATATAGTGGTGTTATGAACTTAGGCTAAGGCATTTGTAAAGCATTAAATCTCTTCATAAAAGGCCATATACATTTCGTTTATGGTTTGACTTCAATAAATTGGATCATTTGCATGCACCAATTTCCAGTAGCACCCACAGAAGAACAGACACATAGTGTCTTAAAGTAACTACTGTCCTTGGTGTATGATAATGAAGGTAATTGGTAATTCCTGTTGACCACAGTAATTGTGCTCTTCTGCACAGCAGTAAACTTAGCATTGTGTCACTTTGTAATGGTCCCGTCTGGTTTGGTTTCCCAAAGCATAAATTGGACTACAATCAGTCTCCCTGCTGATTGAATAAGTTCATGATTGGAGAAGTTTTTGCATTGCCTACACTTGCTATCAGGAATCATTGCCCGTTTGTAATTTCTATAAATTAGTTCTTCCAAACACATGCAATCTGTACAAGCAGGTACTTGTAGAGGATAAACATGCAACACCTCTCGGTTTGATGAGCAGTAGTTACATGTAGTACATAGAATGTCATGACTTATTGTGACTGAAACCATGCAAGATACTTATGACAAATTTTTCAAATACAGAACAATAATTTGTTCTGTATTTGAGCCAACTCTCCAAAAGGTCTATTACCTGCAGAGCACAATAAATGCTCCATTTCTACTGTCTCTCTGGGTTCTGTTCCAGCTTCTCCTCTCCTCTGTCCTGTTTATAATTCCTCCGCAGAGGATTCGAGTGGTGTTACTCATGAATCGTGCACATGTTATGTCCTAGTAGCGGTTTGCTGACAATTACATATGGTGAATTGTGTATGTGCCAGGCACCCTGATAGTCAAACGTTACACTATTATCACTTTCTATTGTTTTAAAAAAAATGCACATTAAATGATAGTGCCATTAAAATATACAAAACCAATACATGCTGTAGACTTTATTTTACATTGCAAAATTAAGAATAAGGCACCACATATATGATGTGCACGCAAGCATGCTGTCTCGCACACACACACACTCACACATACTCACACACGCACTCACACACAAGCTCACACACACACAAGCTCACACACACACACAGACGCACACAAACTCAAACAAAGAGCGATCTAGAATTTAGAAGAATGTTAGCCTCTTATATGCATTATTTTCAAAGTCCATATGACTGCATAGTATTTAGAATTGTGTGCATCCAAATAAAATTTAAATTGCCTACGAACCAATAATTGCAATATGTGTGCCAAAATTGACACAGTTATCACATTTGTGATAACGATTCATTTATAAGAACATAAGAAAGTTTACAGACGAGAGGAGGCCATTCAGCCCATCTTGCTCGTTTGGTGGTTAGTAGCTTATTGATCCCAGAATCTCATCAAGCAGCTTCTTGAAGGATCCCAGGGTGTCAGCTTCAACATCCTTACTGGGGATTTGGTTCCAGACCCTCACAATTCTCTGTGTAAAAAAGTGCCTCCTATTTTCTGTTCTGAATGCCCCTTTATCTAATCTCCATTTGTGACCCCCTGGTCCTTGTTTTTTCAGGTCAAAGAAGTCCCTGGGTCGACATTGTCTATACCTTTCAGGATTTTGAATGTTTGAATCAGATCGCGTAGTCTTCTTTGTTCAAGACCGAATAGATTCAATTCTTTTAGCCTGTCTGCGACGACATGCCTTTTAAACCTGGGATAATTCTGGTTGCTCTTCTTTGCACTCTTTCTAGAGCAGCAATATCCTTTTTGTAACGAGGTGACCAGAACTGAACACAATATTCTAGGTGAGGTCTTACTAATGTATTGTAAAGTTTTAACATTACTTCCCTTGATTTAAATTCAACTCTTCTCACAATATATCCGAGCATCTTGTTGGCCTTTTTTATAGCTTCCCACATTGTCTAGATGAAGACATTTCTGAGTCAACATAAACTCCTAGGTCTTTTTCATAGTTCCCTTCTTCAATTTCAGTATCTCCCATACGATATTTATAATGCACATTTTTATTGCCTGCATGCAATACTTTAACACTTTTCTCTATTAAATTTCAATTGCCATGTGTCTGCCCACTTCTGAATGCTGTCTAGATCATTTTGAATGACCTTTGCTGCTGCAACAGTGTTTGCCACTCCTCCTATTTTTGTGTCATCTGCAAATTTAACGAGTCTGCTTAATATATTATTATTATTATTTATTATTATTTATTTCTTAGCAGACGCCCTTATCCAGGGCGACTTACAATCGCAAGCAAATACATTCAAGTGTTACAATATAAGTCATACAATAAAAACAAGAAATACAATAATTCTCAAGTGTGACAAACCACAATTCAATAATACAGCAGATAATAGTGAAAGTTACATCAGGATATGATTAAATAGTGATAGTTACATCAGGATATGATTAAGTACAAAATACTACAGATTAAACACTTGGCAGATTACAATATTCTGAAGTACAGGATTAAATGCAGTAAAGGCGGCAGATAAGAGCAAAGTAAAGCATATTTAAATGAAGGGTGATAGTGTCCCAGGATACAACAGAGGAGTTCTACAGGTGCTGTTTGAAGAGGTGAGTTTTAAGGAGGCGCGGAATGTGGTCAGGGACTGGGCAGTCCTGACATCTGTAGGGAAGGTCGTTCCACCACTGCGGAGCAAGGGAGGAGAAGGAGCGGCTCGGGAGGCAGGGGAGCGAGCGGAGGTGGAGCCAGTCTTCTAGTGCAGGCGGAGCGGAGAGGTCGAGTGGGGGTGTAGGGAGAGATGAGGGTCTGAGGTAGCTGGGTGCAGTCTGATCAAGGCATCTGTAGGCTAGTACAGAGTCTTGAACTGATGCGAGCGTGATCGAGCCAGTGGAGCGAGCGGAGTAGTGAGTAGCGTGGGCGAAGCGAGGTAGAGAGAACACCAGGCGGCGGCAGAGTTCTAGATGAGCTGGAGCGGACGGGTGGCGGACGCAGGGAGGCCAGCCAGGAGGGAGTTGCAGTAGTCTAGGCGGGAGAGTACAGGGCCTGGACCAGGAGCTGGGTAGCATAGTTGGTGAGGAAGGGTCGGATTCTTCGGATGTTGCTCAGGAAGAATCTGCAAGTGCGAGTGGAGGAGATGTGCTGGGAATAAGAGAGGCAGGGGTCAGGGGTGACTCCAAGGTTCTTAGCTGAGGAAGAGGGAGAGAGTGGTAGATTCCAGAGGAACAGAGATAGAGAGATCAGGTACACCACTGGTTACCTCGCTCCATTTTGAGGTTTCTCCTCTAATCAGTACTTTCTGTTTTCTACATGTTAACCACTCCCCTATCCATGTACATGCATTTCTTGAACCCTACTGCATTCAGTTTGAGAATTAATCTTTTATGCGGTACTTTTATCAAAAGCTTTTGAAATCTAAATAAACCATGTTGTATGCTTTACAATTATCCATTTTCAATGTTGCATCCTCAAAAAATCAAGTAGGTTAGTTAGACACGATCCCCTTTCCTAAAACCATGCTGACTGTCTCCCAGGATATTGTTACCATATAGGTAATTTTCCATTTTGGATCTTATTATGGTTTCCATAAGTTTACTTATAATCGAAGTCAGGCTTATTGGTCTGTAGTTACCTGGTTTGGTTTTGTCTCCCTTTTTGTGGATCGGTATTACGTTTGCTATTTTCCAGTCTGTCGGTACAACCCCTGTGTCAAGAGACTGTTGCATGATCATGGTTAGCGGTTTGTAAATAACTTCTTTCATTTCTTTGAGTACTATTGGGAGGATCTCATCCAGTCCAGGGGATTTGTTTATTTTAAGAGCTCCTAGTCCCTTTAACACTTCTGCCTCTGTTATGCTAAAGTTATTTAAATTGGATAGGAACAGGTCGACATGTGGGGCATGTTGTCCTCCTTTGTAAAAACCTGTGAAAAGTAATCATTTAATATATTTGCTATTTTTTCTTCATCTATGATTTTGCCATTTGTGTCTCTTAGACATTTAACCTCCTCTTTGAATGTTCTCTTGCTGTTATAATATTGGAAAAAAATTTTGGAATTGGTTTTAGCCCTTAGCAATATTGATTTCTATCTCTCTTGGCCTTTCTAACTTCCTTTTTGACTTGTGTTTGCAGTTCCAAGTACTCTTTCTGTGTACTTTGTTTTTGGTCCCTTTAAACGCTCTGTAAAGTGCCTTTTTCGCTGAATATTTTTTAAATTGATCTATTAAACCATTTTGGCCATTTTGTTTTAGATTTAGATTTGTCTACTTTTGGGATGTAATTGTTTTGCGCCTCTAGTACTACATTTTTAAAAAACAGCCATCCTTTCTCTGTGGATGTTTTTTCTATTTTACTCAATCTACTTCTGTTAGTCTCTGTTTCATACCTTCATAGTTTGCTTTTCTAAAATTGTAAACTTTAGCTTTAGTCATTACTTTTGGGGTTTTAAAAATACTTCAAATGAGACCATGTTGTGGTCTGAGTTTGCCAATGGCTCTCTGACCTCTGTTTTAGTTATTCTGTCTTCATTATTTGAAAGACTAAATCAAGGCATGCCTCCCCTCTAGTCGGTGCCTTGAGAAGTTGCGTAGGGAAGCAGTCATTTGTCATTTCCACCATTTCAATTTCGTCGTCCGTGCCCCCTTTGGGTTTTCCCATTTTATATGGGGAAGTTGAAATCCCCCCCATTAGTATGGCTTCTCTTTTCTACGCATTTCGAATGTCATTGTATAACAAATTATTTTGCTCAGCATCTGAATTTGGCGGCATCTGAATTTATAGCATGCTCCTATTATTATGCCCTTTCAATTTGTGTCCATTATTCTGACCCATATTGATTCTGCATTGTTTTCTTTGTCCTGATTTAACACCTGGGCTTCAAGACTATTTTTTATGTATAGCGCTACCACTCCGCCTCTTCTGTCCTGCCTGTCTTTCCTATATAGTGTGTACCCACTAATATTAGATTTGTCTCCATCACTCTCAGACAAGTTTCTGTAACACCTATCACATCGTAGTTGCTTGTTAGTGCAGTAGCTTCAAGTTCTAACATTTTGTTTCTGAGACTTCTAGCATTAAGATAAATATATTTAATAGTTGTCTTACCTGAGTTGTTGCCCTTGTTTTGATGTGGTCTCCCTTCTGTTTTTTTGTTTTCTCCCCCATTCCTTTCTAGTTCAAATGCTTCCGGACCTTCTCAAGGATCCTTTCTCCGAGTGGATTGTGCTCCAATGTTCAAGAAAGGTGACGCCTTCCTGTGTGCACCACGATTTCAGCCATGCATTTTGATTTTGGATTTCCAGCTGTCCATATTGTCCTTCCTAGCTCTCTGAATTTGTTTTGCAGGGATCTTGGTCTGTCTCTTCCAATGTTGTTTGTACCAACGTGGATGACTACTACCGGGTCGTCTCCTGTTCGTTCTAGGAGCCTGTCCACATTCTCAGTGATGTGCTTGACAGAGGCTCCTGGAAGGCAGCACACTGTTGTAGTAAGGGGGTCCAAACTGCGAACTGAACTGAACTGCCTGCCTTTTGTTTGTTTGTGCTGCAGGCTCTGCCCCTCCCCCATGTCTCAGAACGCCGTGGAATTTGAATCAGCTGCTCCGAGTTTCAGCTGGTTATCAGAAAAAAACACACAGCTGTAAGGCTTTAAGCTGCAATGTTTTCTGATTAAAGCAACTCCAGATATAATTTAAAGATGTAATTCCTCCTTTCTGCTTCTAACTGCGTTGTACTTGTCCACTCGTACTTCTCCCACGATGTCGCTTCCACCTCTCCCACGATGTTGCTTCCAAGCCGCTAAAATTTCACGATAACTGCTTGGAAGCCGTAAAGTTGCTTGCAACTCTAGTTGTTTTTGAGATTTGTTTCAAACATAAACATGTATTGATAGTATTTAGTCATAAGGAAATTGTTTCTTATTTATTCTATTTCACGTTTACCTATATTGTCCGATTGTTTACCCATTTTTTAAATTGGATAATAAAACATGTCTGTTTACACCTAACCATTTCATCGCTTGCAAAAAAGGAACATATTTCCCTTTGTACTTTTGTTGTGTCGTTTATAGTTTTTTTAGATATGTGGAATGTTGGTGAAAGACAGCATTCTACTGGAAAACAACGTTAGCTAAGCAGGGTGTACTGGAAAGCCTTCTAGTGAGAGTGCAGTAGTGCTGTTTTTCTTTTTTTTTTTTTTTTTAGATTTTCCAGCTTTGACAGCTCTTAGGCTGGGACCAAATCAAAACTTTGACAACCTGCTAATCGCACTAAATAAAACTGTATTTAATAGCATTTTCTTTTTATGAGTAGAAGAAATAAGATACAAAAAAAGAAAACGCTATTATAAATATATAATTGCGTTCTCAAGGCTCAAATTTGTGAGCTGAGGGTCTCCAGGGGTGACCAAAATTAGTCTGCGATCTTTTCTCAATATGCATTCACCATCAGCAACTGTGGGAGTGGGCTTGTCAGGTACGAAATAAAACCTGGTTTCACTGATAGTTTTTTTTCCTCCCTGATTTTATGAAATGCTAGTTTTTGTTGTTAATGAATACAAACGTTTACCTCAATATTCCATGCTTGGTTTGGTAGCCAGTTGTTCAGTATCCCAGCGGCACCGTAAACATCTCAATATATAGGTACTAAGAAAAATATTCTTAATTTACACAGAGCTAGTACCTTGTACAAATAAAATGGTCCTGGTTTGTGAAGGGTTTCTCTTTAACTACGTTATAGGATACAAGTATCAGAAACTGTGTTTAATACTATTACAGTACGTCATAAAATGTATTGGCAAAAGTAATATAATTGTAATATCTGGTACAGCCAATGTGTTGTTGCTAATCATGCTTTGTTCAGTTACTTCAGTGTGTTCATAAAGTTTATTCAAAGTCTGCTGTGATGAGCTACTGATATCAAGTTGTTTTATTTTTTACAGCTTGTCATTACTGTACTGTAATTATGTTTTATTCAGGCAGATTGATTTAGAATGGTGATTAAACAGTTTGAATACAGTATATTTATTTCACAAATGTGTGCTCCTTCTCTGTTTTGTTTGGCTGTCAGCATCTTAACTTTCAAATGTGATTAAACAGTTTGAATACTGTATATTCGGGCCGGATTACAGTGGATTAAGGCACGCTTGTTGACCATTCAGGTTAGAGGAAAAAAGTAGGTGGTGTGGTCCAGTGGTTAAAGAAACAGGCTTGTAACCAGGAGGTCCCCGGTTCAAACCCCACCTCAGCCACTGACTCATTGTGTGACCCTGAGCAAGTCACTTCACCTCCTTGTGCTCCGTCTTTCGGGTGAGACGTAATTGTAAGTGACTCTGCAGCTGATGCATTGTTCACACACCCTAGTCTCTGTAAGTCGCCTTGGATAAAGGCGTCTGCTAAATAAATAAATAATAATATTAATAATACAGTAAATTTTATCATGTTGTGCAACCATAAAATACTAAACTGAAATCCAAAGTGTTTTGGGTGCCGTTTCAAGCGACTATGTTGCTTTAATAAAAAACACTAGAGTGTAGATTTAATCAACTGGGGGAAAACTGAAGTCACTGAAATATTTTAACTAAAAGTATTTAGTTGGCCCCTAAATTTTTATTTGGCGACCAAATTTTAAAATCTAGGAGCCAGATGCCCCTAAGGATTTTGGCCAACTTTGAGCCCTAGTTCTGTTTGTTGATCAGCTGGAATGAAGTGCTGCTCTATTGATTAAAGAAAGACTGAACAATAACTCCCTGTTCATCAACTATTATTATCACTGCATTGGTACTGTACGTATACAAGCATCAAAGGTTTGATTATTTTAGTTTCTACAGCTTGAATAAATGGGTTTTAAATTTTCTAAAGATTGGTCTTAGAAAGTCTTAAAAAGCCTTTTTAATGCACTTAAGAATGGACTGAGATGTTTTTTTTTCTTTAAAATCAGTGAAATGGTACAGTATATAATGTGAAAGCCAGTGATAACTTGATATCTATTCAGCTAGGATGATTCGACGTTTGTCCCCCAACCCCCCCAAATAATTTTTAGCCCTACTAATATTTTTTTGCTTCCTACACCCATGCAGCAATGACGATTTTGGTAACACGTTTGATTTTTTCATGCACCCATGTGTGTCTAAAACAATCCGGCTGCAGTATGTTCTGTCAGATGGTTGTTTAATTTTAAATATTTGATTTTGCAGTGCATGTAACTGCAACGCCATCTTTTATGTGGCAGGACTAACAACAGGACGATATCAATCCTTAGAATGTGATTAATCATTCAACTCACGCTTCCATCCATATTTGCAGTTTTCCCGACAACGCATTATCAATGCATGATTCCAAATGAACACATTCGTTTGATGGGGCTTAATGTAGTGACTAATATCACCTCACAGAGCATTATAACTCACAGTGATAACTTAAAATGTGTACTTTTAAGACTATTCTCCTGTTTGAACAAGGAAACAAATTGCGGGTGTAAGGCAAATTAGTTGGGGAATGTATTAAGCTTTATTCCAATCTTAAAAGAAAAGGTTAAAAATGCACTTGCATTGGCGGGGAACCTTCAAAAATTTAATTAAGCCACTGTAACCTTGGCTGCTGGGACAGGTCCTGTCTTCCCTCTACTCGATAGGCGTTAATACAGCGACTGGTGTTTCTGGGAGATTTTTATGGTGTTTAAAGATTGATTATTTCTGTAATTATTATTTCATAGACAGCAGGCTGGTGTGCATCATGCCAGTACTATCACGGTGAAGCAATTATGTATTCTATTTTCTTTCAAAAAGGTGCATAAAATGAAGATGGCGAGTGAAAAATAAAAAAGCAAGCTTTTCTGCCGTGTGAGGAATTCACCTGCCGTGATTTGGATTCGAACCAGGGTTGTTGCGGCCACAACGCAAAGTACTAACCACTATACGATCACGGCGAACTACCGAGATGCTCGTGTTTGCTTTGTCATCTGGGCGCTCCATGCTACACACACAAGGCAGAACAATGACGAGCAGCTTCAGGGCTGAATCGGCCCAGGTCGGGAACGGAGCAGGTCAAAGCCCCCGTGTCACCTCAGTGCTGGGACTGCTCCTCTGTGCAGACATTGCAGTGCATCCCTTTGCAAAACAACGAAACACAGCCTTGTTTTTGTTTTGTTTATTTTTTATGTGTATGTATGCATATCGAAACTAAATCCCATCTAAACCAGTTTCCTCATTTATAGCGACCACCTCTCGATGCCCATAGAAATGCTAGCCACCAGGTAAAGCAAATCAGACTGTCCCTAACAGGCACACAGCAAGGCAGCACTAATTCCTCAATACAGAGCATCTAGGTCTACACTTCTTTGAAGCTTGTAGAACCAAACTGCTGCCAGCAGTTTGCTCGTTGGTCTAGGTGTATGATTCTCGCTGCGGGTGCGAGAGGTCCCGGGTTCAAATCGCGGATGAGCCTGTTTTCAATATTTTGCATTACACTTTTTTAAATTACGATGCATTGCTGGTAAGGCGCTCAATCATGTGACTGAAAAATCAGTCCCTGAGAGCTCTGCTTACCTAGTGGTTAAAACAGGACTGCAGTCTTTGTGTACACAGGGAATCAAATGCTTAAAAATTCAACAGAAGTCTGACATAACAGATTATAAAACCGTTCATTTTACAGTTGCTGTACATCATACAGCAATAACTATTTTGGTAACATGTTTGATTTTTTCATGCGCCCATGGTTGTCTAAAACAATCCGGCTGCATTATCGTCTATCAGATGGTTGTTTAATTTTAAATATTTGATTTTGCAGCGCATGTAACTGCAACGCCATTTTTAGGTGGCAGGACTAACAACAGGAAGATATCAATCCTTAGAATGTGATTAATCATTCAACTCACGCTTCCATCCATATTTGCAGTTTTCCCGACAACGCATTATCAATGCATGATTCCAAATGAACACATTCGTTTGATGGGGCTTAATGTAGTGACTAATATCACCTCACAGAGCATTATAACTCACAGTGATAACTTAAAATTTATGCTTTTAAGACTATTCTCCAGTTTGAACAAGGAAACAAAGCGCGTGTGTAAGACAAATTAGTTGGGGAATGTATTAAGCTTTATTCCAATCTTAAAAGAAAAAGTTCAAAGTACACTTGCGTTGGCCGGGAACCTTCAAAGATTTAATTAAGCCACTGTAACTTTGGCTGCTGGGACAGGTCCCATCTTCCCTCTACTCGATAGGCGTTAATACAGTGACTGGAGTTTGTGGGAGATTTTTATGGTGTTGATTGATTGATTATTTCTGTAATTATTATTTCATAGAACATAAGAACATAAGAACATAAGAAAGTTTACAAACGAGAGGAGGCCATTCAGCCCATCTTGCTCGTTTGGTTGTTAGTAAATTGATCCCAGAATCTCATCAAGCAGCTTCTTGAAGGATCCCAGGGTGTCAGCTTCAATAACATTACTGGGGAGTTGGTTCCAGACCCTCACAATTCTCTGTGTAAAAAAGTGCCTCCTATTTTCTGTTCTGAATGCCCCTTTATCTAATCTCCATTTATGACCCCTGATCCTTTTTTCTTTTTTCAAGTCAAAGAAGTCCCCCGGGTTGACATTGTCTATACCTTTTAGGATTTTGAATGTTTGAATCAGATGCCGCAGTAGTCTTCTTTGTTCAAGACTGAATAGATTCAATTCTTTTAGCCTGTCTGCATACGACATGCCTTTTAAACCCGGGATAATTCTGGTTGCTCTTCTTTGCACTCTTTCTAGAGCAGCAATATCTTTTTTTTGTAACGAGGTGACCAGAACTGAACACAATATTCTAGGTGAGGTCTTACTAATGTTTTGTAGAGTTTTAACATTACTTCCCTTGATTTAAATTCAACACTTCTCACAATATATCCAAGCATCTTGTTAGCCTTTTTATAGCTTCCCCACATTGTCTAGATGAAGACATTTCTGAGTCAACATAAACTCCTAGGTCTTTTTTCATAGTTCCTTCTTCAATTTCACTATCTCCCATATGATATTTATAATGCACATTTTTTATTGCCTGCATGCAATACTTTACACTTTTCTCTATTAAATTTCATTTGCCATGTGTCTGCCCAATTTTGAATGCGGTCTAGATCATTTTGAATGACCTTTGCTGCTTCAACAGTGTCTGCCACTCCTCCTATTTTGTGTCGTCTGCAAATTTAATAGTTTGCTTACTATATCAGAGTCTAAATCATTAATGTAGATTAGGAATAGCAGAGGACCTAAAACTGATCCCTGTGGTACACCACTGGTTACCTCACCCATTTCGAGGTTTCTCCTCTAATCAGTACTTTCTGTTTTCTACATGTTAACCACTCCCTAATCCATGTGCATGCATTTCTTGAATCCCTACTGCGTTCAGTTTGAGAATTAATCTTTTATGCGGGACTTTGTCAAAAGCTTTCTGGAAATCTAAATAGACCATGTCGTATGCTTTGCAGTTGTCCATTTTCAATGTTGCATCCTCAAAAAAGTCAAGTAGGTTAGTTAGACATGATCTCCTTTCCTAAAACCATGCTGGTTGTCTCCCAGGATATTGTTACCATATAGGTAATTTTCCATTTTGGATCTTATTATAGTTTCCATAAGTTTACATATAATAGAAGTCAGGCTTATTGGTCTGTAGTTACCTGGTTCAGTTTTGTCTCCCTTTTTGTGGATCGGTATTACGTTTGCTATTTTCCAGTCTGTCATGATTACAACCCCTGTGTCAAGAGACTGTTGCATGATCTTGGTTAACGGCTTGTAAATAACTTCTTTCATTTCTTTGAGTACTATTGGGAGGATCTCATCCGCCCAGGAGATTTGTTTATTTTAAGAGCTCCTAGTCCCTTTAACACTTCTGCCTCTGTTATGCTAAAGTTATTTAAAACTGGATAGGAACAGGTCGACATGTGGGGCATGTTGTCCGTGTCCTCCTTTGTAAAAACCTGTGAAAAGTAATCATTTAATATATTTGCTATTTTTTTTTCTTGATCTATGATTTTGCCATTTGTGTCTCTTAGACATTTAACCTCCTCTTTGAATGTTCTCTTGCTGTTATAATATTGGGAAAACATTTTGGAATTGGTTTTAGCCCCGTTAGCAATATTGATTTCTATCTCTCTCTTGGCCTTTCTAACTTCCTTTTTGACTTGTGTTTGCAGACAGCAGGCTGGTGTGCATCATACCAGTACTATCACGATGAAGCAATTATGTATTCTATTTTCTTTCAAAAAGGTGCATACAATGAAGATGGCATGTGAAAAATAAAAAGACAAGCTTCTCTGCTGTGTGAGGAATTCACCTGCCGTGACCCGGATTCAAACCAGGGTTGTTGCGACTACAACGCAAAGTACTAACCACTATACAATCACGGCGAACTACCGAGATGCTCGTGTTTGCGAGGATGGAGTGTCCGGGTTTACCCAGTGGAGGTGGGTTGTCAAGGATTTGTGACACTACAACCCGGTTTCTCAGAGACATTGAATTCAGTGAATTCAAGAGTTGCATCGCACAGTGAAGAACTTATCTGAAGCAGCAGAGAGGAGCAGCAACTGGCTGTGGTTGAGAAGGAAAGATTCTGGCTGGGGATCTCAAGCACAATAGAAAGAAAGAAACGCTGATGTACATGTAAGTAAGCTGGGCTGAGTTGAGTGGGGGACGGAGGGGGTGATGCTGGGATGCCAGAATCACCGTCGAGCCCTCTTGAGGTGTGGTGGGCTAGTCGACGAAACACTGAGGATGGAAGGTGCCCACTTGAAGACCCCAGAGATGTACCCTACTTAGCTCAATCCAGACGATTGTCATGCTGATGCGCTGGGGAGGCTGCACTGTGGTTGATCCCCGGAGCCAGCATCTCAGCCGTTGTGTGTGCTGATGTGCCAGGGAGGCAAAATAAGCTGATCCCTGGAGCCAGCATTACACTTCAGCCATTAACACAAGACAGAAGGATATCTACATCATCATATGGAAGGAAACGAAAACGGATGGAGACACATATGGATCACATTAGTTTACTGTAAAGCTACGTCTTAGTTGGTGCTTATCTTGGCGAGAGCCGAGTTCAAATCAGCATGAAGTTTTAACATCTACTCTCGTGTAATGGAAATCATGAAGATCTGGATACGTCCAGTGACTGCTGTGAATAGTACAGCTGGCAACAAGAGAAAGACCTTGTGACAGCCTGGAGAGACAGCTGACAGGAGGAAAGAGACCCCATTGGGGCTGGTAAGGGTTAGCTACCCTTGTCGGCAGTATCCAGCTCTGTGTTTACAGGATGCTGTAGACACCCGCCCAAGGCTTCTAAGAAATTAAAGAGAAAAATACCCCTAGAGTCTGGGCGAGAGTGGGGCGGAAGATGACTCAACGTTGGACAACACGGTTAACGACTTAGGAACGGAAACGGATATGAGTATGGAGAGTACTTCACAAAAGACTAGTTCAAGATCTGCAGTTAGCAAAGACATTGAACTCCAGGTTTGTGTCTGCGGCTGGAGCAAGACGAAAACGGTCAGGGGTTTGAAGATTCATCAAGGGAGAATGAAATGCTTGAGGGAGAAGGGACAAGGGCCTCGCATTGATCAGTACTTCTTACGAAGTCAGTTGAATGAAATCCAGCGACAGTTTGCAGCAGGGACGTCGCTAGGCCTATTTTAGGGGGGCTTTAGCCCCCTAAAATATTCATTAGACCCCCTAAATAAATCAATATATCAGTCAATATATTTTCTCTGTGATTTCTTTTTTTTCGTCAACCGTTCCATCGCATCTTAAACTTCTTACCGGGCGGGCACTAGGACCTGGGGGAGGCTGCTGCTGCAGAGGCTGCTGCACGCGCTAGTGACTGTTAGGCCTGCTTGTAGCTAACATTTTGGTTAATGTTAGCTACTTCTGTGGCTTGAGACTGCTAGCTAACAGTAAACGGACAGGAAAAGGCTCTGACAGGACGGATTCATGCAGATAGGCTACGATGTGAATTTGTGGTAAGTTAGAACAGAGAGAGAGAGTATTCACTACTATAGACTTTGGTCATAATCAAAGCTTTGTTAACCAATACGTTTTTTATGTGAGGCTGCCTGTAAGTTACAGTGTAACAGACGTTGTGAGCTAGCTAACGGTAACGTTAACGGTGTCTTTTAAATTCGACATAAGTTATGTGGCGATGATATCTAATTAACGTTGTATTTAATGTAGTTTTGCTATCTGTGCCAGGCTATAAATGAGACAGATGACGTAACATCATGCACATATCTTTTCATACTCAATTGCTTTCATTCAGTAGGCCATTGCAAAACAATTATCAGTAGGTCATGTGTAGAAAAGGTGACATAGTGTTGATCACAATGTCATTGTATTATCCTCAATTTCTCAACTGTAGGCTAGCTAACGACTAACGTTAGATGGATATACGGAAATTCTTCAAGAGAGGCAGTGCCAGCAGCTCTGCCGAAGGCCAGTCCGGTGAGAAATGAAGATTTTACCAGTTCAAACAAACAAATTAAAACTTAAACTGATTAATCACCTATTAAGCCTTGAGTTATTGTAAATATGAGTTTAATAACAATACATGTCAAAACACAGCAGACAAGAATGAGGGAAAGAAGCTGGAGGCTGACAGGGCTGAGGGAGCATGTCTGATGAAGGTTAGTGATAAAAAAGCGAGTAGATGTTTAAGCTTTCAGTTTAATTTGTACAGCATATGACAGCATATGTCTTACTTTTGTTAGGCATAAATAAATGATGTTCATGATATCTTAAAGGGTCATGCAGAAAGAGAGGCTTCTGTGCAAGGCAGAGATCAACAGGCGAGCTGTATAAGTGAGAGAGCAAGCATGTCCAGAGAAAGAGGGACAAGAAACAGATCCAGAGCGAGAGGAAAAGCGAACAGATCCAGAGAGGGAGGGACAACAAACAGATCCAGAGAGGGAGGGACAACAAACAGATCCAGAGAAAGAAAGTAATCAAGCCGCTGCAGCAACTCCTTCCAGAAATGAGAGCAATTTAGGTGACAAAGACACTGGGCCCAGACAAGTGAAGCTGAATAGCTACCCACACGAAAGTTTTGGTACACAGAAAAGGGCATTTCAGCACTGCTGGTTTGAGAAATACAATTGGGTAGAGTACTCTGTCCAAAAAAACGCAGCTTGCTTTCCATATAGAGTTTTTGGCAAAAACATTAAATTTGATTCTTTTGTCTGTAATGGCTGCAAAAATTGGAAAAAAGCTTTGTTTATCTTCGGTAAACATGAGATGGCACAAACACACAGAGACAGTGTTGTGGCATGGCAAAGCTACCAGGCAACTAGCAATCATGGGAACATTGCTCAGATTTTAACATCTGCCCATGCTAGTGATATTGCAGAGAGAAGGGAGTATCTGAGGAGAATTGTTGCGGTCACCTCAATGTTAGGAAGACAGGGACTCTCTTTCCGTGCCAATGATGAATCTAGTGAAAGCACAAATAGAGGGAACTTTTCTTGAATGTATGGAGCTTTTTGAAGGAGTTTGACCCTTTCCTGCAAAGGTACAATACTCCATCAAATGCGACGATCTCTCTCCAGAATCTCAGAATGACATGATCGAATGCTGTGGTCAAGAGATTACGGACACCATAGTCTCTGAGATGTCAAAGTCTGGAATGTATGCCATTATGGCGGATGAGGCCAGGGATGGGCAGTCTGAACAGTTGGCTCTGTGTGTTAGGTATGTGACAGAGGGGACAGTTAAGGAGCGTTTACTAGCACTAGCAGAAATCAAGTCATTTGATGCCCAATCGATAGCAAATGAGTTGCAACAGCAGCTCCAAATGAGAGGGGTAGCAGGCCTAAAGTGCGTTGCACAGACCTATGATGGTGCAGCTGTCATGAGTGGGTCCAAAGGAGGTGTGCAAGCATATTTCAGAGTGCTGCATCCGGAGGCAATTTATGTACATTGCTATGCTCATGAGCTTAATTTGGTGTTGTGTCATACTTGCAGGGCTATTCCGGAGGCTGCTGAGTTTTCAGTTTCTTGGAGAATGTGTATTCGTTTTTCAGTACATCCCTAGTTAACCACCACAAGTTCAAAGAAGCTCAGTCCAAACTTGGAATAGCATCAGCTGAACTTGTACAGCTCTCAAACACTCGCTAGGCATGCCAGCTGTGGTCCATAAATGCAGTCCTGGACACTTTAACTGCTATTTTGATTGTCTATCTGCCATTGGATCCCCCATGGCTGTTGGTCTGAGAGCAAAGCTTCATAAGTTCTCCACCGTGTATTTGCTACTGATGTTTCAGTCCCTTCTTTCTATAACTGAGGGACTACACAAGTTCCTCCAGAAAGAGACTGTAGACCTGGCAGAAGCTTGTTTCGCAAACAAGCTGTATGTGACACACTGATAGGCAAACGCACAGATGCATTTGCCACAGAACTTTATGACAGAACCAAAGCACTCTGTGAAATTCACAATATTCCAGAGGCAGATGCAGCAAGAAAGCGCAAACAAAGGAAAATGGGAGATTTTGTGGTGGAGACCTCCTTGGGTTTAGGCACAGAATTGTCATGTTCCCAAACACTGAAAACAGAGTTGTTGCTCCCCTGCTTTGACAGGATGGTTTGTGAGCTTGACCAGCGATTCTAGACTGTAGATGCAGGTCTGCTCAAAGACATGCAGGCATGCAGCCCCAACTCAAAAAACTTCCTAGATACATCATGCTTAACTGAGTTTGCCAAGCACTACGGTATTGATATTAAAACAGAAGAGATGTTGGTGGCCAGAAACTTTCTTGCCCGGAAAAGAGAGGCTGGATGTCCTCCCAAAGATATGCTTGCTGTGCATAACCTCCTGGATGATGATATGTTTCCTTCTCTGAAGGAAATCATTCAGGTTGCCCTCACAATTTCTGTGAGCAGCTGCTCCTGTGAAAGGTCCTTTAGTGCACTGCGCCGGCTGCACTCCTGGTTGCGTAAGACAATGGGTCAGAAAAAGGCTTGCAAGTCTTGCAGCCATGTCCATTGAGGGTGAAGTGCTTGGGCCACTAAGCCACAATAGTGTCATTGACCGCTTTGCCACCTTTAAAAATAGGAGGTACACTTTGATGCGTCCACCCACAAAATAAGCATCAAAAGAGAGAAGCAGGAGGAGCAGTTCTGTAATATAGGTTGTAATATTTGTTTGGGATCTTACTTTTTTATCAGATTTTATTCCTAATTATTTTTCAGTTTTTTTATTTTATTTAGCTCATTAGTTGAATTTAGTTTTGCCCCATTGTGGATGATACTGTTTAAGATGTTCCATGTGTCTGAATTATTGGGTTAATTTTGAGCAACAATTAACAAAAGGGTGAAACTTAAATAAATGGTATAATTTATTTAATGGTATAATATGACCTGCATGTCTTCTCATTTCTCTCTCTCTCTCTCTCTCTCTCTCTCTCTCTCTCTCTCTCTCTCTCTCTCTCTCTCTCTCTCTCAAAATAAAATCCAAAAAGTATTTTGGCTACATAGTACAGCCGTTTTTGTGGTGTTGGATGGATGGGGACAGAGTGGACTTTAATTTCTTTATTTGGATAGAATTTAAGTAAGTCATATTAGATCAGTGTCTAACACAAACTATGAGACAGGTATACTTTTTTAGCCAACCTTGACCAAAAATAACCTTATTTTGATAGATTTTACACCCGTTGTTACTCTAAAAATACATGATGAAAAGACGTTTTGGGGGCTTTAAAAAAAATCCTGGGGGAGTATGCCCAGACCCCCCTAAAAGAGGCTTAGCCCCCTATCCATGAATCTCTGGTGACGTCCCTGGTTCGCAGGATATCAGCACCCTGTCATAGATGTGAGGAGGACTTGCATGGACACAGTTAGTGATGAACCTAATGATCCTTGTGAACCCGGTCAGACAAACCAGCATAAGAGAGAAAAGAACCTCAACGGGCACAAGCCTGGAGTTAAATGGCCAAGAGCTTGTGAGAAAACTGCATGGGACACAGTAAACACAGATCTCTGCTTTGCATTGGAAAGATTAAGTGGAACAGTTGAAAAGAAGCTGGATAAATTTGGGGACATCATCTACGCATATGGAAGTGAGAGGTTTGCAGTTGAAAAAAGGAAGGAAAAAGTACATACTATTCCTGGAAAGTCTAGATGGCAGCAGGAGATTGAACGCTTAGTTAGAGAAAGGAGACAGCTGAGGAAGCAATGGAGAAGAGCAGAACAAAGTCAGAAGGAGGGACTCAATCTCTTACAAAGGGTCATAAAAGATAAGCTTGCAACATTGCGCAGAGCTGAGCGCCTACGGAAACGCTACAAAAAGAAGGAGCGTGCGAGAGCTAACTTTTATAAAGACCCATTCAAATTTGTAAAGAAGTTATTCACCAGTGAGAAGAATGGCACACTAAAAGCATCTAAGGTTGAGCTGGAGAGATATTTGGAGGAAACACATACAGATTCAAAAAGGCAGGAGCCTATGTCTGTGTGAGCCTATGTCTGAGGCTGTGTGGTCCAGTGGTTAAAGAAAAGGGCTTGTAACCAGAAGGTCCTCGGTTCAAACCGGCTCAGCCACTGACTCATTGTGTGACCCTGAGCAAGTCACTTAACCTCCTTGTGCTCCGTCTTTCGGGTGAGACGTAATTGTAAGTTACTCTGCAGCTGATGCATAGTTCACACACCGAAGTCTCTGTAAGTCGCCTTGGATAAAGGCGTCTGCTAAATAAACAAATAATAATAATGTCAATTCCGTCAGACATCCCACCTATCAATCTACCAGAATACCAAATGGAGGACTGTGCACCTAAGTGGAAAGAAGTAGAGCAAGCTGTGAAAAAGCAAGGGCTTCATCATCTCCAGGGCCTAATGGAGTTCCGACAGAGTGTACAAGAGTGCTTCAGGAGTTCAACGAATTCTGTGGAAATTGATGAAAGTGGCATGGGAAAAACAGGTTGTACCAAGAGCATGGCGCCGAGCAGGTGGAGTCTTTATACCTAAAAGAAAAAGATTCTACAAGCATCAGTCAGTTTCGTCCTATTTCCTATTAAACGTAGAAGGTAAGATTTTCTTCAGCATTATTGCTCAGAGATTGTCAACTTACCTATTAAAGAACTGCTTCATTGACACTTCAATACAAAAAGCGGGCATTCCAGGTTTCCCAGGATGCTTAGAACACATCAATGTGATCTGGCAACAAATTCAAATCAGCTAAAAAGGATAGGAAGGAGCTCCATGTGACATTCTTGGATTTGTCTAATGCATATGGTTCAGTGCCACATGAACTTCTTTGGGCAGCATTTGATTTTTTTTCAGTGTACCGATGACAATAACAAATTTAGTGAAAGCCTACTTTGGAGATTTGCAATTTAGTTTTTCAACTTCAGAATTCAGCACTACATGGCAATGCCTAGAGGTTGGAATAATGGCAGGATGCACCATTTCTCCACTGGTAGTAGGAGGAGAGCGCTTGGCTTCTGGAATGCGACTACCACCAATTCGAGCATACATGGATGACATGACAACCATAACTACAACAGTAGCCTGCACTAATCGGTTATTGGGCAAATTAACCAATAACATTGAATGGGCACGAATGCAATTCAAGCCCACTAAATCAAGGAGCATCTTGATAAAAGGTTCTACATTAATGGTGAGGCAATACCAACAGTGTCTGAGAAGCCAGTGAACAGTCTTGGGAAATGGTACGACGGGGATCTAAAGGACATAGTTTGTGTGGGAGAAGTTAGACAACAAGCAGTGGAAGGGTTGAAGAGCTTAGACAGCAGTGCTTTTACCAGGCAAACTAAAACTCTGTTGCTTTCAGTTTGGTCTACTGCTGAGGTTGCTGTGGCCACTGACTGTGTACGAGGTTTCTTTGACAACAGTAGAGAAGCTGGAAGCTTTAATCAGTTCATTCATCAGGAAATGGTTGGGAGTTCCACGCTGCCTCAGCAGAGTGGGACTTTATGGTAAAGGAATACTGCAGCTACCAGTCTCCGCTCTAACCGAGGAGTTTAAGTGCGCCAAGGTCAGACTGGAAGAGACATTAGTAGAGTCACACGACAAATGCATAAGGGAGGCAGCTCCTGTGTTGAAAACTGGAAGATAGTGGGCGGCAAAGAAAGCTGTGGAAGATGCAAAGGCTGCCCTTCGAATTGGTGATATCATGGGGCAAGTTCAGCATGGAAGAGTTGGTCTTGGTCTCAGTTCAGCTCCTCCTACATGGCACAAGGCAGCCCCAGCTCAAAGGAGGAAGCTGGTAGTCAACGAGGTGCAAAAGCAGGAGGAGAGGATGAGGTGTATAAAGGCTATTTCCCAGGCCAAGCAGGGAGAATGGATGAGATGGGAGAGTGTGGAACAACGCAAGATTGGCTGGCAAGACCTATGGTCAATGGAACAGAGCAGGATCAGTTTCCTCATCAGGTCAACATATGATGTTCTCCCATCACCACAGAACCTAAACCTCTGGGTAGGAGAGGATCCCTCATGTCCTTTGTGTTCATCACCTGCAACATTAAGGCACATTTTGACAGGATGTAAGGTGGCTCTTAGCCAAGGACGGTTTACGGCGCCATAACATGGTGCTGCGATGTTTGGCCTTAGCATTGGAAGACAAGCGTAACATGACCAATAAGTTGCCATCTGTTCCATCAAAACATTACACACAAAAGACAACATTCCTCCACCCAGGAGAGCAACCACCAAAAAAAGGTGTTAAAACCAGTCCTCGCCCAGGACAACTAGAAGCTGCTAGAGACTGGAAAATGCTGGCAGATGTTGGTCAACGGCTTATTTTTCCACCTGTGATTACACCGTGTAACAATTTTTTTTTTTTTTTTTGGTTCCTGGGTAGTAAGTGTTATTTTCTAATTGCTTATGCCTCAAAAGTATAGAAAATGGCTATTATTCCCCACAAACTTTGCTTTTGTGACCAGGACAGTGATATTTTGAAATTTACCTATTTTCCAGAACATTCCAGATAGATTCAGTGCTGAGTAAACTTGGAGTAACTTCTAGAACTTTCTAGAACTTTCCAGTAATATAAATAGTAGTATAAATACAGGGGCCTTAAGCCCACCAGTTCAGTTCAGTTCAGTTTAGTTCCAGCTGCCTAAGTGGATATCTGCATTTTTCTGAGATGGCATCAAGAGGCTGCAAGCATCTGGCAGACTCATTTTGCTATGTCTGCGGCCAATTTATCAAGACAAGAGCGAAAAAGTACTCCGTGGAAGCATCTGCTAAGATGTGTGAGGCCTACAAGGCATATTTCGGCACCTCATTTCACCTGCGAGCACTGCAAAAAAAACTCTGGAAGGTAAGATGGACAATTGTTGCTCGGAATTTTATGTTATAAAATTTGTTAAAATTTTAAAATTGTAAAAGTTTTTAATTTTAAAATGTTTTACAATTTTCAATGTTATTGAAAAATATATCATATATGAAAAATGTTGTGAGAATCTCTTACACATTAGTCATGGGTGAAATAAATGTATTTTTGTAGGATGGTACAGAGGGGAAAAGAGAGCCATGAAGTTCGCTATCCAAAGAATTTGGCGGGAACCCACTGACCACTCAAGCAACTGCTACTTCTGCATGGTGGACCCTTCCAAATGTCGGACTGGCAAGAATACACCTGCTATCACATATCCGGACCTTCCTTCATCCATCGCCCCGGTGCCACACTGCCATGAGCTCCCTGTACCCACTCTTCCGGAGAGACAGCAGCCGTCTTTAGAAGAGAGCAGCAAGTCAGAGAGCGAGGAAGACGTTGTAGATCCAGATGACAATTTCAAAGGTGGAGCTGAGGAGAGAAACCCATACTACCCCAACCAAAAAGACCTCAACGACTTGATTAGAGATCTTGGTCTCACCAAGTCCAATGCCGAACTTTGACGTCTAGGCTCAAGCAGTGGAACTTGTTGGATGAAAGTGTGCAAGTCGCAGATCAGAGGAAGCGTCCACCAACCTTTTTCCATCTTCTTCACCCGTCAAGATGGGCTCTGCTTCTGCTACAATGTGACCAGTCTGTTCGAGGCAATCGAATCGCCTGTAACCAGAATGAGTGGCGCCTCTTCATTGACAGCTCATCCAGGAGCCTCAAAGCCGTGCTGCTCCATAATGGTAACAAGTACCCGTCTCTTCCCCTGGCTCACTCGGTGCACCTCAAAGAGGATTACAACAGCATCAAGACCTTGCTGGACGCCTTGAAGTATGATGAGTACGGCTGGGAGGTCATAGGAGACTTCAAAATGGTGGCATTCCTGCTGGGTCTCCAAGGCGGTTTTACCAAGTTTCCCTGCTATCTTTGCCTTTGGGACAGCAGGGACACCAAGGCGCACAACCACAGGCGGGACTGGCCACAGCGGACCGAGTTCTCTGTGGGGAGGAACAACGTCAAGTGGGAGCCACTGGTGGGCCCCCGGAAGGTGCTGATGCCACCACTGCACATCAAATTGGGCCTTATGAAACAATTTGTCAGAGCTCTAGATAAGGAGTCGGCAGCCTTTAAGTACCTTCAAGACTTCTTCCCTAAGCTGTCTGAGGCAAAGGTCAAAGCCGGTGTTTTCGTCTGACCACAGATAAAGAAGATCCTGGAGTGCAATGAATTCCCCAAGAAGCTCACTAGTAAGGAGAAAGCTGCTTGGAACAGCTTTTTTGTCGCAGTGGTTCGGGCTTCCTGGGCAATCACAAGGCCGAAAACTATGTGGAGCTGGTTGAGACTCTGGTGAAGAACTACGGCACAATGGGCTGTAGGATGTCCCTCAAAGTCCATATCCTTGATGCTCATCTTGATAAATTCAAGGAGAACATGGTAGCGTACTCGGAGGAGCAAGGCGAGCGCTTCCACCAGGATGTACTGGACTTTGAACGCCGCTACCAAGGACAGTATAACGACAACATGATGGGAGACTACATTTGGTGGCTGATTCGTGAAAGTGATTTACAGTATAATCGTAAATTTCGAAAACTACTCACTTCTAAATCTTTTGTAGTCATTTTTGTATTACTTTAGTATAAATACATGTTAATTTGGATTCATATGTTGTTTTTTTCTGACTTTATGTGAACGAAAAGACACAAATTCACCCGTTTTCTCATTGGAAATAGGTAAATTTCAAAATATCACTGTCCTGGTCACAAAAGCAAAGTTTGTGGGGAATAATAGCCATTTTCTATACTTTTGAGGCATAAGCAATTAGGAAATAACACTTACTACCCAGGAACAAAAATTGTGTTACATAGTGTTACCACCACTAACCTTCGACCAGATATTGTCTTGTGGTCTGGATCAGCACGCCTTGTTCACCTGGTAGAGTTAACAGTGCCATGGGAGGATGTTGTAGATGAGGCATATGAGAGGAAGAAACTGCGGTATGCTCAACCAGCCACTGAAGCGGAACAGCGAGGATGGAGAGTCCAGGTTTACCCAGTGGAGGTGGGTTGTCGAGGATTTGTGGCACACTCTACAACCCGGTTTCTCAGAGACGTCAGATTCAGTGGCCAAGAGTTGCGTCGCACAGTGACGAACTTATCTGAAACAGCAGAGAGGAGCAGCAACTGGCTGTGGTTGAGAAGGAAAGATTCTGGCTGGAGATCTCAAGCACAATAGAAAGAAAGAAATGCTGATGTACAGGTAAGTAAGCTGGGCTGAGTTGAGTGGGGACAGAGGGGGTGATGCTGGGACGCCAGAATCACCGTCGAGCCCTCTTGAGGTGTCATTAGTTTACCTCTTAGTTGGTGCTTATCTGGGTTCAAATCAGCATGAAGTTTTAACATCTACTCTGTGCAATGGAAACATTGCTCCAGCTACACATGGCAGAACAATCCCTTTGCAAAACATCAAAACACAGTCTTGTTTTTGTTTTGTCTTGTTTTTGTTTTTTATTTTTTTTTATATGTATGCATATCGAAACTAAATCCCATCTAAACCAGTTTCATCATTTATAGCGACCACCTCTCGATGCCCATAGAAATGCTAGCCGCTAGGTACAGCAAATCAGACTGTCCCTAACAGGCAGGCACACAGCAAGGCGACACTAATTCCTCAATACAGAGCATCTAGGTCTACACTTCTTTGGAAGCTTGTGGAACCAAGTTGCTGGCAGCAGTTGACTTGTTGGTCTAGGGGTATGCTTCTTGCTTCGGGTGCAAGAGGTCCCGGGTTCAAATCCCGAATGAGTCAGTTTTCAATATTTCACAGTACACTTTTCTAATTACGATGCATTGCTGGTAAGGCGCTCAATCACGTGACTGAGAAATCAGTCCACGAGAGCTTTGCTTACCCAGTGGTTAAATCAGGACTGCAGTCTTTGTGTACACAGGGAATCAAATGATTTAATTAATTTTACAGTTGCTGTACATCATACAGCAAAGACTATTTTGCTAACACATGTTTAATTTGTTCATGCACCAGTAGTAATATTACTATAGCTTATGTCAAAAGTCTGATTTATGATCCTTTTGACATTATATTTATGAATTTATTAATATATAATGAGGGGGCGTGGATTTTATATAGGATATATATATATATATATATATATATATATATATATATATATATATATATATATATATATATATAAACAGACCCCTATGTATTTCACAAGCGCTTATAAACATTAAATATTTATAAATGTAAAAGAGTTTGAAATAAAAATATTTATAGTTGGTAGGATTCGAACCCACGTAGACAATTGAGTCAAATGGATCTTAAGTCCATCACCTTCACCACTCGGCCACAACCATTTTTCTTAAAACATTAATAAATAAAAAATAAGAATTAAGCTTACCGGGGTTCAGAGAATCAAGGTGGTTAGGTGTTTGAGCAAAAGGTTGAAATGATCGAGGGTTTTTGTTTTTTTGTTTTTGTTTTTAAAAAGGGGCAAGTCTGGGCATGATTTCAGACCTCATAAAAGGAGGAAAATATTTGTGCATTTTATTAGAGTGTTACACAAGATGTCTCATACCGGTGTTAGTTCCTGCTCTGAGAAAGTGGATCTTGAGGATCGGCAAATGTCTGAACTTATAAAAGCCTTTAAAAAATGCACATATTCCTCAGAGGCTAAAGAAACCACGGACTGCAAAAAAGGTTCAGGAGAGTTCAAGCAAGGGGCCTTTAAGCATCCGTCCCAAGGATCCTCTGTGTACTGTACATACTCCTCTGTGGACTGAACTGAAAATAGACCTCAATGATAGAGAGGGGGCGGATGTTTAGGGTAACTCAGAAAACGCCCCTAGGGGCGGTGCCTCATGGACCCCCCATTCATGGATCCCTGATAGGCCGTCTCAAAGGATCCCCCATGGGGCCAGAGGCGTCATCACCCCTCATAGGCTGACACATGATCTTAGGGAGCATACTAAAGTGGGCCTAAAGGAGTCTGACGCCATGTCTTTTGCAAACTTTAGATACTTCTCTGAAAATGCCCTTCTTGAACCTAACGATCTTGAGATGGATTGGACCACTGAAAAGTATTAAAGATCTCTTGGGGTCTCCTGGCTTCTCTTTTGGAAGTGATCATTGACCGTGATATGGTGAAAAATTGCTGCGGTTGCGAAATTGACCACATGAGCCAGCTGAGACACAGTTGCCTTTATGAAGCAGACCCCGATTATTTTGATCAACATTTTGAAGAAATACTAGAAAAAATACACGTACCGTGGCTGAAGCTTCTGATGGCTAAAGCTCTAGCTTGTTTCAATTTCCATCCATCTTTGACAAAACTTCAGAAACTGGTGGAAGATATTTTAACAGAGCTAAGACCAGAACACAGCATTAGACGTAAACTGAGCCATCTACAAGAAGCCCTGGATGACAAGACCCGAGACATTGTTAACAAAATATCCAAAACTTTTACCATCGCAGTTTTACTAACCCCAAGCTCCTTTAGCTTATTACGGAGCCTGTGACTTTGAAAATGGGGAACGTCCAGACTCCAGCAAAACTGAGGAAAACCATGGAGGGGCTGTTGTTTGAGTTAATAGCTGAGAAAGTGGCTTGTAAGAGACTCTTTCAAAACCTGATCACCGTAAATGTAAAAATGTTCAACAATTTAAAAAGTGTAACTGATTTAATCCATAAAGATGTTGATGCTCAAGAATGGCTAGAGTTGGTAGATGCTCATGTAAAACACTGTAACCCCTTAAATGCATTTTTAATGAATATATTACCTAAAATGTTTGATGAAATAGAAGACTGCAAATGTATACATATCATTGTTTTGTATGCTTATGTGACTGATGTCTGTTTTTATAACCTGGCTAGGTTTTTAAGAGATGAAGGTATATCTAAAGTTGTGCAAAATGTCGTGGATTACTTAGTGACTAATCATGAATGTTTGTGTAAAAACTTTATATGTCTTCTAAAGTGTCCTAATCTTCTTGATAAACTGTGAATAAAACGTTTGAACTTCACACATGTCTCAGAGGTGTTATGATAAACTTTGAATAAAAACCTTTTGAACTACATACTTGTCACAGTTGTGTTATATTGGTTAAAGATGTCACATCAGCGTATGAAAAAAATATACTACAATCCATCAAATCCTGGGGGTTTAGGGGGTTTACAGACTCTTCAAAGGGCTCTGGGGTCTGATGGGCCTAAAGTCTCTGAGATGGCCTTAACAGAATTTTTTATCAGAGCAAGACTCATATACTTTGCATAAGCCCTCTAGAATAAACTTTAAAAGAAACACTGTATTTGTATCTAATATCGATACTCAGTGGCAAGCTGATTTAGTGGATATGTCTAGCTTGTCAAAAGAAAATGGAGGTTACAAGTACATGCTAACATGTATAGATATCTTATCCAAATATGCCTGGGTAATACCATTGAAAAATAAGTCATCTAAGACGGTGACAGATGCGTTCAAGAGGATCCTCAGCACGGGCAGGAAACCTAAAAAACGTAAAAAACTGATAAAGGGACAGAATTTCTAAACAGAGCATTTCAGCACATGCTAAAAAAACATAATATTCTATACTTTTTCACGGGGAACAAACTAAAAGTCTCTATTGTTGAGAGATACAACAGGACTCTGAAAACAAAAATGTGGAAATATTTCACCGCTTTTAACACTCACAAGTATATGGATAAACTACAAGAAATGGTTCAGGCTTATAATAACTCCTTTCACCGTAGTATTCAAATGAAACCTTCAGAAGTTAATGAAGACAATTCATTTAAAGTGTTTGAAACTTTATACTCTAAGAAGAAAAGCCCTAAACATATAAATTTTAAGTTTACAGTCGGTGACAAAGTCAGAATTTCAAAGTTAAGAGCTCCCTTTATAAAAGGCTATGAACAGACGTTTACGGCAGAGATTTTTACTATAACAGAATGTATACCAAGATTTCCACCGGTGTATAAACTATGTGATTATGATGGAGTGGCTATAAATGGCACCTTTTATGAACCAGAATTGCAGAAAATAAATGTCAAGACTGATAGGTTGTTTAGGATAGAGAAGATAGTTGCTGAGAAAAAGGAAAACGGTAAAAGTTCTTATCTCATAAAATGTGCCGGTTGGCCTGAAAAATTTAACAGTTGGGTCGCTGGGCATCAGGTGGTGGATCTAAAGAGTTAACAAGTACGGGGTGTATTTAATTGCACTTAAAACATTATTCAAGATGTCTCAAGACTCTTTTTATGTGACTCTGCCTAGTAACGCTTCACAGGATGTTTTCCCTAAAAACGCTATATCCAAATTTACTACCAAGTTGGTTAAAACAATGAATCTACCGGGAAAATGGGAAGTTTGCTTAGCAGAGATTCAATATCCCCATACCTGGGATAATATAAACCTTAATGACAGCACTTGTATTATTTTCGATATGGAAAAGGTGATAAAACATGATTATACTATAACAAAAGGATATTATGAGACCCTTCAGGATGTAATAACGACCATGAACGATGTCCTGCTCGGAAAATGACTAGATCAGAAAGGTGACAAGGCTCCCGATGAACAATATAAAAATGATTTGAAATTAGTCTATAAACCTATAGAAAGAAGAATTTATATAAAAAGTACTACTCCATTTGTGATTTTTGCCAAAGAACAACTCGGACAAATGTTGGGATTTTGTGAGACTATAAAGGGTGAACTATTGGTCTATTGGGACCTATTGAGGCTAAACTGTATAGTGTTCATTTGAGGACCCTCTACCCCGCCGATATCCGAGCGGGTTTTTATACCATGTATGTCTATACAGATATCATTACACATCAAGCCGTTAGAGATAGTTACGTGCCTCTTCTAAGGTGTGTCCCTATTAAAGGCAAAAACAACGATATAATCACGGTAACTTACAACATTACCTCATTACATACCCCTCAGCAAGACCAACTAATACGATAACTATACAAATTAAGACGGATCAAAACAAGTTAGTGCCATTCCGTTTTGGGAAGGTTGTAGTGAAGTTGCAAGCCTCTTTTTTACACCTAATTGAAAAGAAAAATGAGACCTCATGGATATGTCAATCCTTATATTAATTATTACAAAAATCAAGCTGGTAATGGTTTGCCTGGATTTTCTGGAGCTCCTGTAATGTACGGAGCGGGTATAGGGGGTATTTTTCGAAGTCTTTTCAGAAAAGCTTTACCTTTACTTAGAAGGGGTTTTGAAATAGTTAAACCTCATTTTAAATCAGCCGCTAAAAATATTGTTAGTGACGTAGTGTCAAATGTCCTAACAAGTCATAACCCTCATAGCCACAACAATAGCCAGTCATGCAGGGCCATTTAAACCCGTTTGACTGTGAAAAAAAAATACATTTAAACAGCGCATCTAAAATTAACTGCGTGTGTGAAAATAAATTAGACCTGGCATGCCTGACGCGCATTTAATAAATGGACCGCAAAGGGTTAACAGATAACGACGCTTTTAGCGGGTCCTACGCTAAAAACCCTTTTAACTTTAAACACTTTGCCGGGAACTTTATAGCTATGTACGTTGATGGTGAACAAGTCCCCTCAGAATCTTTACAACCCGACTATACAGCAAGATACAACCCCGTCTGGGAATATTACAGTTTAATACAAGCCACGGGTAGACATCTCAAAGACAAACCGCTGATAATTGATATCCAGCAACCCCTTGACTGAAAAGTATTTTTATGGGGTCCTAGCTAGTGATCAACTACCTAAAGAAAAAAAAAAAAAAAAAACTTCTGGCGATGCTTATTGTCAACACCGACCCCCAAAATTATCCTGGAGAACACTGGCTGGGAATTTATCTAAAAGAAGACAGGGAGAGTTTTTTTAATTCTTACGGTAACCCTCCAGATTTTACTTATTTTCCTAAGACTTTTTAGACAGCAACGCTAAACAAACAGTGTACAATAATCAACCTCTACAAGGTCTTATGACCACTACCTGCGGCCATCACTGTGTTTTCTTCTTACATCATCGAGCCAAAGGACTTACTTACCCCAAAGTTATGGCTCTCTACAGCTCTGATTTAAACAAAAATGATCTGATGGTGTCCCGATTTATATATTGTATGTCTAACCATTTAAAACAGAACTGTATAAATATATTTTCATGCATGCAGTGTGTCAAGACTCACCATGATTTTAAAAAATGTTACGAATGTTAGTCTTCAAATAACTTATGACAATGTAGATGTTGAATAAATATTTGTATTGTTGTAAAGACTTATACAGACGTATATATCAGACATTGATTATACAATATTTGCATGATTATACAACAAAATGTAAAGATGTGTGAAACTCAATAAAAAACAGTAACATCTTAATAAGTTTCCCATAACTGTTGTCTATTTTTCTGCTTCTTATTCATAGGGGTCTCTAAGGGTCGTTTTTTATTGGCTTCTATGAGTTGTCGTGTTTGAGAATTAGGTATTGTAGAATAAGGGACATTTATCACCGCCAAACCTTTGATGAATTCAACCCATCCTACAGGTAGCCTATGTTCAGGGATATTGGTATTCCCAGTAGCGGCCCTGATTAAATCAACCATATGCGACCCTCTAATGTTCTTACCCCTAAGAATGAATTCCCCTTGATCATTCCATTCTGAGACATTGTGTTTAAAATAAATTTAGCATTTTTCTTAGATCTGGAGGGGACGCTACTCATAACATCAGTCACAACCTGATGTTATGAGTAGTGGTTAGGGCTCTGGACTCTTGACCGGAGGGTTGTGGGTTCAATCCCACGTGGGGGACACTGCTGCTGTACCCTTGAGCAAGGTACTTTACCTAGATTGCTCCAGTAAAAACCCAACTGTATAAATGGATAATTGTATGTAAAAATAATGTGATATCTTGTAACAAATGTAAGTCGCCCTGGATAAGGGTGTCTGCTAAGAAATAAATAAATAATAAATAATAACCTTAGATTCAGATTCTGCATCAGTTTGTGCCATTTCCTCAGAGGGGGGTGTAATCAAAGTCAGGGTATTAAGCTCTTTTTCACTCTGTTTAATCAAGGCTATTTCTGTAAGGAGCTGGTGTATAGCTTAACTTTCTCATGGTCACTGATGTCAGTTCTAAGTAGAATGCTTTTCATTTCAGAGTCAAGTCTGCTTTCAACTGCTTTTTTAATAGGTTCAGGGTGCTGTGGCTCAGGCTGTCGAAGTCTATCAAGTTGATGTTGCGGTACCAGAAACATTTTCTGGGAGTGAGTCATTTTTTACAAATTAACTTTGCGGTGTTGATAAAAAGTCCTGATAAAAAGTCCTGATAAAAAAGGCAGAGCAATCCTTATTAAAGCGCCAATAAAACCACCACTCTGATTCACAGTTTTTTTCTTCTTTTCAATTGAATGGTTCTTATTACATAGGCTGTTTATAACACGCCACTGCTTTTTGAGGGTGTTTAACTGACCTGAGGTCAAGGGATGTTACCCTTTAAGGCGTTTTAAGGCAATTTCCACAATAGATTTGATAAAATCGTCTGAGGCGTCTCGTAAAACTGCTCTTCTCTGATGAGCAGAGCTGCGAACTATGCTCTTTAAGAGATGGAGGTTACTTTTTATTCTAGCCGACATGCTGTGTTGTTGAAGAGTATAGATAAATAAAAGTTTTAGCACTATAACAGGCCGATTATAAGTGTTTTGTCTTGGTATTTCTCATGATATAAGCAACTGGCCAATCAGGAGTAAATAAACCAGTTCTTAGACGGTATGCTTCAGGGGTTTGTGCATTTAAGTCTATTAAAAGATAACCATAGGGTTTTTTTTGTTGCATCTTCAAACGCTTCTAAGAAAAACTTGGAGTTACCGGGGTACATCTGTCCGGCTAGCATGTTGATTTGAAGTTTATCTCTGGGGTTTTTAAACAGAATAATGTAATTGGCATTCAAGTTTATGGTACGGCTCATTTTTCCTTGAAAAAACAAATTTTGAACCAAATACAGCACACATAAATTTCTATGATGAACGTATTTTGTAAAAGCTTTCTGTATTTCATCATCTTCGCTAGCCGCCTCCATCAAGTCATCTATAATGATTAAATTGATTTTGTTAGGAGGCATTAAATTATCATCGGTTAATGAAGCCGGTATGCCTTGAATAAATTTTACATTTTTAAATTTAAGTGCCAATTCGTTGTATAATGGCTGCCAACAGCTATAGCACCATATGATATTCTCAGGGGTTTGGGAAAAGATCTGTTGAGAGTTTTTTAAAAGCTGCTTCACAAAATAACTTTTGCCTGAATTGGAGGGCCCGATATTATAGCGGCAAAATGTACGGTTAGTCCAATATCGAAGCCATCTTCAGTAGCCATAAGGAAGAGCTGTGTAATCAAACAGCAAGACTCTCTTATTGTAGACTATTTGAAAAGTTTTCTAGAGTGGTTTGTTTTCCAATTGAAATTCTTTTTTATTACGGTGAATCTGGGAGCCTCGAATCATGATATGCTCCGCAGTGGTGTTTCTATCAGGATTCACAAAGTTTTGAACTAGGTCTTTTAATGAAGCGAGGTTAATTAATTTGGAATTCTCATAGTTTAGGGTAATACCCTTTACTTTGAGACATGTTTTTCCTCTGTTTGTGATGTATCCATACGTTTTAGGCCCCACTGACACAAACTCTGTAATGTATTCCCCCGGCTTCAACTCGCTAGTTAAATCTCCAAGATAATTGCCAAGTTCTGGACGCCAAGCATGGGGCCTACTGACAAAGATCACAGAGTCCGTATCATGAAACAGACAACGACCCTGCAGACGATCCATGAGGTTATAGAGCTCTAGCCAGGCGTAAGCGGTTGTAAACGCCGCTATGAATACGTTTATATTACCTGGGGGTGTATAGGTTTCAGAAGCATAACGCCACTGAACCTGTGCCACCGTATCACTTACGAAACAAAAATGAGAAACCTGTTATCTTTTTGAAAAGAGATAATGGAAAAACTGGTCAGGATCTTTAACCAAGCTTGTAGAGAGTTGGTTAGTTTTTTGTCCAAATTTCCCCCAGAGCTAATACAAACATAATTTGGAGATTAGTCTTTTAGCCGGGTTAACATTAATGTTTTGAGGATCTAATTGAACCCCCTCTTTCTGAAAATATTCAACAATATAATGCTCTTTACGCACCTCATCGGTACAATGAGAGGGGTAACCTGAACTTTCCTGTTTCCCCTTGAGATGACTATTAATGTAACCTGTAAAGAGAGTGTCAGATTTCTGAGGGAAATGCCAAACTTTGTGTATTTTAGACACTTTGTAACCTTTCTCAAGAGCTTTGACTACCTCTACACTGCACCATGTTCCTGTCAAGGCTCTTTCTCCAGAGGTATGGTTCCATACCCCGGTCTGGTTTAGTGTTTCTGCGCAAGAACGGCAGAGGGTAAACATTAATTTACCGCAGATTCTTGCAGGCAGTACGGGGAAAAAAAGACCCCTAGGAGACAGAACAGTTAATTTGAACAAGCCAAAGTACTGCCTCAAGTCCTGAAAATTATGGTAAATTATAGTAGGATGGTCTACAGGGTACACTTTTGTTTTGTTGACAAAGGGGTACAAGCTAGTGAAATCAAAGTATTCCAACCTTTCATTTTCATGGGCCACATAATGTAATGTAATGGCATTTGTATGACCCCCAAACAGCCTCACAAGGATTGATACGTTCTGGAAAATCAGAGCGAACCAAAAAATCGTGAACTTGAGGCTGTTTTTTCAGGGCGTTCCATTCATGCTCCCAAATTACTCTGACTTCCAACCCGTAAACCTTTTGCAGTGTTTCAATCTTTTCATCAAAGTGACGATACATCGTACCGCAGGATACTTTGCTTAAGGGGTTTACATCGACGGAATCATAGCATTGGGGGCAACCATGAAAAAAGCACCCTGCAAATTCAAAAGCTGTACGCTTACCATTAATCACAGCATACCTGTCCAAGAAAAATGGCCCTATTTTAAGATCTCCATAGTTTAAAGCATGTTGAATGAAAACATTTTCAGTTTCAGATACATACATTAACCATTGTATCGCGTCATTTGAAAAGCTTTTTTTGCTGGTCACTGTAATTGTCTGGAGGAATGATAGCTATTGTGTCTTTAGGCATAAATTTACTTCTATACATAGCCATGCACAGTGAAGCAATGGTAGTACATTGGAAGGGGTCTATCTGCCCTATAGCATAAACCTCTGTACGGAATCTGATACAGGCCTCTTTCAAAATTTCAACATCATTTTTGCAGTAGAACGCCATTTCTTCTTAGAAATTAAAAATGCCATTCTTAATCGAATCGTACCATTTGTAAAAGTCATCACGTTCTTTAGACATCCTTTGCTGAACACCATAGTAACGTGGTTCAGGATAGGGCCCAACGTAATTCTGGTTTTCAACAGTATTGAAAAAATGAGGAAAATATCCTTTTCTGGCTTCAAATCCCATAGCTGAAGGCATTGCACTTAACTTCATGGGCATAAAGTTAAAGGAATCAATGTAGCGCATCTAAAAAGCCTCTTCTGTAAAACTCATTAACTTGCTACCCTGAGCTATGATATGAGGGTTAACACCGTTGGTAACTAAATAATTCATCAGTAAATAGCTGTCATACGACTTCGCGTTGTGGGCCAAGAAAGTATAGCCTGCATAACAGGGCCTGCGATACCTTTCAAAAAACTTTTTCACACAATCCTCGCCCTCCCAAAACCATGATTCCCCATCCATATGCATGCAGTACAAATAATTCGGAATGTGCAAGCCATCTTCCTGCCGGCATTCAAAATCATAAAACACATATTTATCTGTGGGCTCATAAGGTTTTGGCACTTGAATGAAGCATTTGTGATCAGTGTGAGGTAACAACACAGCCTTACATATCTTACAGTAGGGACGAGGACATTTATGAGCCGTAGGTTTAGTAGGGTCGCATTTATAGAGAGAATAGCAACTTGTACACAGTTTTAAGATGTCACACATAGAGACCTGTTTTTCACTGTTGGCTTTATCTCGGAGAATCTTATGCTCATCATAACAGAGCTGTGATCGACAATAACGATTGCAATGGTTACATTTTACCTTTACAGAGGCATTGCTATTACAGGCTGGTGAAAAACACACATTACAGTGTCCCTCACAACGATGTCCAGATCGGTTACTGTAGGCTGTGTAACAGTAATTACACAGATAGGCGGCACTCAGAAAACCTTTCAAGTTAACAATACCGTAGAAATGATTCTCATGAAGAAACAGAAATACAGTTTTGCTTTTTGGTCGAGTATCTGTTTGGTGTTTCAGGAACACGTCCTTTTGAGGACATCTGTACCACACCACAATTTTAACATCTAGGGCCTGTTCAAATTTATCTATGTCAGCAAACAAAACCCTCTGATGTTCACTTAACCCCACACTCTGTTGAAGTTTTAAAGCCTCAGCCATACACACATCATAGGCACCCCTGAATTCTGGAAATAACAAGCTCAGAACGCTATAAGCAAAACATAATTGATTGTCTCTGTTGTAACATATAATCAGATGCTTGGCTTTTTTTCTAATAAGCTCACTTTTCATTAAGGTCTGCAAACCTCTCCTTAGACCTCCTCCTTCAGGACAACTAATAACTTGTACAATCAACATCAAAGAGTCATCAGCCAAAATTTCACTATGACTTTGAAGGAGAGCTTCAATCTGACTGAGAAAATCGTCTAGACTTAAATTGTCTCAGGTCATTTTTACACACACTGGTATATCTAACGATCCTGCTCTTAATTCAAGTTGCACAATGTCTGCGGGTCTTAACATTGTAGAAGTCTCACTCAACATATTCTCTAACGTTTCATGCAGTACTGTAAAAACTTCAGCGTAGGAATCCAAATCATACAGGTGTGTAAAGTTAAGAGGTTGTTTCAATTCAATATTGTTAAACATAGGTCTATGTCTAAGCTGTACACCTTCCCCACCAATTCTAGCCCCGTCGCTAACCCTGTTGGGGTTCTGTAAACCAGAGGGACCAGCCACTTGGTCATCATGTACTACACCATCCCCCAGGACTTTTGTGCTAAAAGAGTTATCCTGACAAGGCCCCCTGTTTAAGCCTTCCCCTATTTGGTGTTCCTAGCATCTACACTCTCTGTATTAACATGATTTTCTCTAGACATTTCTTGCAAAAGCTTATCCAAAGAGTCAAAATTGATCTGAGTCAATTTAGCATCATTAATAACCCCTGGGTGAAGGGGGGGTATTGTTGTTTATATTAGGGATGGTGTCATTTATAGGGGGCCTATCTGTAGAAATCTCATCAATCAGAGCCTTGATTGACGGTAAATTACATGAGTTATAATTTAAATAATTTAATAGTTTGTCTAGATAGTCAAAATTCTCAAAAGCTCCTAAATTTGTGGGGTGAACAGTGCTTGGTCTTACATCTAGGGCTGGAGACTTATTATGTGTAGGGGATCTTGTTGAGGGAGCCGTATTTAAGGTACTTTGGGGGATGATTGCAGAATTAACCACAGAATTTGACACAGTTTGACTCGGATCAATTGAAACCTATTTATTTTTTTGAACACGTCACAGCGTCATCATTATCAGAATCATCAACAACAGCAATTTCAACATGTTTTCTCTTACAAGTTTTTTTTTCCGAAAGGGTGTCATTATTGCTCTACAATGCCCAAGTTAGTGTTTTCAAAAAGCCTAGAGTTTTCAACAGGGTTATTAAGGTCTGAATATTCTGAGCCACCTCAGGGTCAGACACTAGAGCCCTTATAGCAGGGTGTCTGTAAATGATCTGATCTATAGTCAATTATACATGTTTCAAGAGCTCCACGCTGTGATACCTAGTAGTCGAAGATGAGGCTTGCGCTGGTTTTGGCCATTGAGGTACTTCTGAGACTGGTGGGGTGACTCTTGATCTCGGTGAACTGTGCAACCTTCTGGAAATTTTACATGGTCTTTTAGACTTGGTCCCTGATGTTTCATCCTCTGAAGAATCGCTGGACACAATAAGAGTAGGTCTAGCAGGTCGTTCTAAATGAAAATAGAACAAAATATACAATCAGACCAAAATACATTATCAGATGCTTAATGAAATATTTAACATTCTTTTTTAAAAAAAAAATAGGTACTTACTTTTGAGAGGCCTTTTTTCAGATTTTGGTTGTTTATTGTCGGGCTCTAAGGGGGTCCTCGTCTTTAAAAATAGTCCCTCTGATGTGCTGTCCACGTCTTTCCTTGAGGGTTTTTCAGGGCTTTCTAAAATAATAATAAGATAAAAGGTTGTATATGATTGTTTTATTCACCTAAAATAAATAATATTAATTATAAATGATCAAACATATTTTTATTAATCTATAAAACAATACTGATCATACTTTTAGACACTGGTCACTGAAAGATGTAACGAACCACGGTTCCAGTTGAGAGAAGTCTTCAACGTAGTCCGATTCTAAAACAGAAAACCAATTTTCCCTGGTAGTATCCTCCAAAGCCAAGAGAGGGAGCTGCATCTTTGAATGGTTGAATGTCTTTGTGTAGCAGGAGACAGTTGTCGTAAAAGAAAGTACTGCCATTCCTTTCTTTTAGTAGGAGCTCCCACAGGCGGAGTTCCTTGCGAAAAAAAGGAACCAAACCATGAGTATGACATCATTGAGGGAATTGACAGAAAGGATCAAATAGAGAGAAGGTAGGAGATAAAAGCTCTGCCTCAAGGATTTATCCTCATTGCGTACAAATTGCAAAGCATATGACATGGTTTATTTAAATTTCCAGAAAGCTTTTGACAAAGTCCCACATAAAAGATTAATTTCTCAAACTGAACACAGTAGGGATTCGAGGAAATGAATGCATGTGGATTAGGGAGTAGTTAACATGTAGAAAACAGAAAGCCTCCAGAGTATGCAGTATTGTGGCCCTGACTGATATTCAAAGAAATGGGAACGGTTTTGAAAGTGTTTGAATAAACTGCCGGTAAGCTGAAAGAAGAAAACCATCTCACAGAGAAGAGACCACTATGGGGTCGTGCTGGACACCCATGGCGGCCAGGGAGATCACTGCAGGGGCCTGCTGAATGCCTGCAGTGAGGGAAGGGTAACCTAAAAGGTTACATTTGGAAGACCGCGGAGGTAAGGAATAGAAGGGAGCTGGGGGCCCTGTTGAAGCTCGCAGCTGGTAGAAAACCATTTGACAGAGAAGGGAGCACTATGGGGGCCTCCTGGACGCCCATAGTGGCCAGCGAGGTCACTGCAGGGGCCTGCTGGACGCCTGCAGTGAGGAGTGGTAACCTGAAAGGTTATAGTTGGAGGTGAAGGGCGCAATATGGGGGCCTGCTGGACGCCCATAGTGGGCAGCGAGGTCACTGCAGGGGCCTGCTGGACGCCTGCAGTGATGGGAGGTGGGGAACGCGGGAGCAGCCGCTCCCAACTGTAATTACTGATTAGAGGAGACATCAAAATGTAGCGAGGTAACCAGTGGTGTACTACAGGGATCAGTATTAGGTCCTCTGCTATTCGTAATCTACATAATGATTTAGATTCTGGCATAGTAAGCAAACTTGTTAAATTTGCACACAACACAAAAATAGGTGGAGTGGCAAACACTGTTGCAGCAGCGAAGGTCATTCAAAATGATCTAGACAGCATTCAGAATTGGGCAAGCACATGGCAAATGACATTTAATAGAGAAGTGTAAAGTACTGCACACAGGCAAGAAAAATGTGCATTATAAATATCATATGGAAGATACTGAAATTGAAGGAATCTTTGAAAAAGACCTCGGAGTTTATCTTGACTCAGATATGTCTTCATCTAGACAATGTGGGGAAGCTGTAAAAAGGCCAACAAGATGCTTGGATATATTGTGAAAAGTTTTGAATTTAAAATCAAGGGAAGTAATGTTAAAAATGTACAATGCATTAGTAAGACCTCACCTAGAATATTGTGTTCAGTTCTGGTCACCTTGTTAAAAAAAGGATATTGCTGCTCTAGAAAGAGTGCAAAGAACAGCGACCAGAATTGTCCCGGATTTAAAAGGCATGTCGTATGCAGACAGGCCAAAAGAAATGAAGCTATTCAGACTTGAACAAAGACTACGCGGTGATCTGATTCAAGCATTCAAAATCCTAAAAGGTATTGACAAAGTCAACCCAGGAGACTTTTTGAACCAGGACCAGGGGTCACAAATGGAAATTAGACAAAGGGGCATTCAGAACAGAAAATAGGAGGCACTTTTTTACACATAGAATTGTGAGGGTCTGGAACCAACTCCCCAGTAGTTGTTGAAGCTGACACCCTGGGATCCTTCAAGAAGCTTCTTGATGATACTCTGAGATCAATAAGCTACTAACAACCAAACGAGCAAGATGGGCTGAATGGCCTCCTCTTGTTTGCAAATCCTCCCATTCTCCCATGTAGTTTAAATGGACTAGGAGGGACAGAAGATTGCGTTTAGTAGGAGGGAACCGGACAGAAAAGTGGAAATATAAAAAATACAATCCCCTGAGGACAGGCTCAATGGGCATGATTTTAAATGTGTTTGATATATTGGCTTTAGCCAGTCATGCGTTTTTCCCAGCAATTTTGATTAAGAATATGGCGTGGTCGATTTGCATATTGCAGGGAGCAATCTTCGTGAGGGACTGTTGATGCTGGATGTGATGGAGTTACGGCGAGCAGAAATGAAGGAAGTTACAGGCGGAATAGCACAGGTTCCTTCAATGAAGTTATTACAAATCTGGCAAAACAATCTCTGGATACAAATGCTCAAAACTGCCGATGAGCAGAAAGAAAAGCATTTCACAGAGAAAGAATCACTATGAGGGCCTGCTGGACGCCCATAGTGGCCAAAGAGGTCACTGCAGAGGTGTTTCAAGTCCGCTTATAATACGCTGAAATTGGGCTTGCTTCTTGAGTCGCGGGTTGGAATTTGTAAAAACACCCATACTGACATGGGCTGGGCTTGTTTTGTCGTGAGACTTGGCAACACTGGGTAAAGCAACGATCAGTGCTGACGGCATAGCGCCTGCGACGGGATGTTGTTGCTACGAAGATAAAGCTGGAGCCGGGAGATCGTCCAGTCTCTGATGTCAGGAGTTGCAGAGGAACGAGTGGCCAGGCAGGAGCCATGGCAGACAGGAGAAGCAGACATCTGGGAAGAGAAGTTTGGAGTGGTAATACCGCCGAGCGAAGTTGTCGTGGGGAGGGCTGTTTGAACTGGTTGCGTGGATCTCGGCTCCGCTGAAACGGAATAATTCAGAATACTGACCATAATGCGTGCATGTACGATGAAATCAAAACGCAACTGAGAGATAAGTGAAGAGGGTATTTATAGTGCTAACAATTTAAATTAGCTAATGTGTAAATTGAATGATTCAATTTGGTGATGCGGAGATTGGTGTCTGACCCTCCTCCCGAACTTTAATTACAAATTTCATTAATAAGCATATATATGCCTATATTCCATACTCCTATATATAAAATCCACATATAAGGTCAATAGGTCAAAAGGATCATAAATCAGACTTTTGACATAAGCTATAGTAATATTACTATTTGCGCCCATGTGTGTCTAAAACAATCCGGCTGCAGTATGTTCTGTCAGATGGTTGGTTAATTTTAAATATTTGATTTTGCAGCGCATGTAACTGCAACGCCATTTTTATGTGGCAGGACTAACAACAGGACGATATCAATCCTTAGAATGTGATTAATCATTCAACTCACGCTTCCATCCATATTTGCAGTTTTCCCGACAACGCATTATCAATGCATGACTACAAATGAACACATTCATTTGATGGGGCTTAATGTAATGACTAATATCACGTCACAGAGCATTATAACTCACAGTGATACTTTAATGTATTGGGTATACATTATAATTGAACAGTGTTAGGCTGTAATGGTTAGATACTGACATCTAGTGGTTACTAGATGTAAGTTAGAGACAAGGGTTACTAGCCTGGGGTTCCGGATGTTGTATTCAGTTTACTGAGAGTTAAGATGGCGATCACCAGAAAATAAACCACGTTGTGTTTATGCAATACCGTGTCGAGTAAATCCTTTAAGGTATTATCAAGGATACTACATTTTGGCGAGGAGGATGGGATAAAAGGATTGCAGAGATTAAGAGAAGACATAAGCCTGAAGTCACACATCAGAAGAAAAGTGAAAAAAAAAAACGGGTCAGAAGAACAAGACGCTGCAAAAATGGCGCACATTGGAAACATTGCCGAATATAAAGAGTCACAGGAGGATTTTGAATCATATTTTGAACAACTAGAGCAATGGATGATTGCAAATGAAGTGAGTGAAGAAAAACAGGTTAGTGTGTTTCTCTCAGTAATTGGGCCTGAATGCTATCGTTTGTTGAAAAATTTGTTAGTGCCGGATAAACCGACGGCGAAGTCTTTTGCTGAGTTAACGGGGACTTTAGCAGCACATTACAAGCCAAAACCGCTTGTGATTGCAGAGCGTTTTCGATTTCAGAAGAGAAATCAAAAAGAAGGAGAATCGGTCTCTGATTATGTAGTAGCTTTGAAACAGCTTTCTACATATTGTGAGTTCGGGACTTTTCTAGAAGATGCGTTCTTGAGACAGATTTGTTAGTGGGTTAAGAGTAGAAGCAATACAAAGGAAGTTATTGTCGGAAAGGACTTTGACTTTTAAAACTGCTTGCGACATCGCGTTTTCAATGGAGTTGGCTTCTAAAAATACAATCAAACTTTCGGGAAGGACAAAAGAAGATCCGGCCATGGTGAATAGCCTAACATTGGGAAAGCCTGCGTATGCAAAACAAGTAACTGAAGAGAAGCAGATGGAAAATGCAGTTAGAAGAAACATGCAGACAGATAAGCAGAGGCAAGGTAGAGGAAATCAACAGTGCTACAGATGTGGATGGCGACATTCCGCACAAGCCTGTAAATTTAAATTGGAAAATTGCCATTACTGCTCGAAAGTAGGACACATAGCAAGAATGTGCGGAGTAGAACATTATCACTACAGACACAGTATGTGGGAACTGAAACAAATAAAGAGGAAGATGAAATGTTCGAAGTTTTCACAGTTTACACTGCTTCAGATGGAAAAAAAGGCATTATGGTGAAGATGTACCTGGATAACAAAAACGTGGATATGCAGTTAGACACAGGCGCAGCTGTTTCCATTGTTTCAGAAACTCTGTATCGGAAAACCCTGTCGCATTTACCTCTGGGAAAACCAACATGAGACTGATAACTTACTCTGAGAGAAGATTCCACTGCTGGGACAGGTGAGAGAGTTCGGTTAAATATGAAGATCAGAGTGCTACCCTACCCTTAGTAATTGTAAAAGGGGACCGACCTGCTTTGTTAGGTAGGAATTGGCTAAGGAAAATTTGCTTAAACTGGGCTAGCATTTTTTCTGTGGAATGTGCTGAGGTGTCAGGTGACAAAGCAGTAGCAAGAGTAATAGAAAAGCACCAAAAAGTGTTTCAAGAAGGGCCCGGCACCATTAAGAATTTCAAAGCAAAGATTCGTACTCGTCCAGACGCTAAGCCAATCTTTCATAAAGCCAGACCAGTTCCATATGCGCTGAGAGAAGCGGTAGAGAAGGAGTTGTCGAGGCTAGAAAGCACTGGCATCATTTCCAAGGTAGACAGAAGTGATTGGGCTGCACCAATTGTTGTAGTACCAAAATCAGATAAATCCATTCGCATTTGTGGGGATTATAAAGTCACCATCAATCAGAGTGTGGAAGAAGAAACGTATCCGTTACCAAACACGCAGGATTTGTTTGCCACTCTTGCTGGAAGGACTTTGTTTAGTAAATTGGATCTTTCACATGCGTACCAGCAGCTCCAGCTGGATCCAGATTCAGAGAAATATCTGACAGTAAACACACACCGTGGGCTGTACAGATATCACCGTCTTTCTTATGGTGTTTCCAGCGCACCTTCAATCTTTCAAGCTGTCATGGATCAGATTCTGCAAGGCTTAGACCATGTTGTATGTTTCATCTGAAGACTCGATGACATTCTTGTCACATCTGATCGATGCTGAAGGTTTGCATCCAACATCAGAAAAAGTGAAAGCAATCACAGAGGCACCAAAGCCTAACAACCTGACGGAACTACGTTCATTTCTGGGTCTCTTGAACTATTATGGAAGATTTTTAGCAAACCTGTCAACCACACTGCGTCCATTACATGAGTTGTTACGGCGGGATGTACCATGGAGATGGACACCTGAATGTGACATAGCTTTTAAAAAAGGGAAACAGCAGCTACTGAACAGTAAGGTCCTGGTTCATTATGATACAGGGATACCTTTGAGATTAGCGTGTGATGCTTCACCATATGGAGTAGGAGCGGTTATATCACACATTATGGAAAATGGAGAAGAAAGGCCGATCGCCTTTGCCTCAAGAACGCTGACTGATGCAGAAAAGAAATATGCACAGGTGGAGAAGGAAGCACTTGCCATCATTTATGGAGTAAAGAAATTCCATAAATACCTGTACGGACGTAAATTCAACTTGCTTACTGATCACAAACCACTTCTGACAATATTGGGAACAAAATCATCAATTCCCACATTGGCAGCTTTAAGAATGCAACGTTGGGCTTTGATTTTGTTAGCATACACCTATGACATTGAATATCGCAAGTCTGCGGACCATGCCAATGCAGATGCTCTCTCCAGATTGCCAGGGCAAGACACTGCAAACACAGTGGAAGAAGGTAATGTCTTTTATTTTTCCTATGTTGAGGAGTTACCAGTAGATGCTAAACACATTGCAGAGGCCACAAGAAAAGATCCACTACTGTCTAAAGTGTGGGATTATACAATGCATGGCTGCAGCAGAGCAAGGCTGTATACTGTGGGGAATGCGAGTTGTTATACCACCTGTATACAGAGAGGGATTACTAAACGACCTGCATGAAGAACACCCAGGTATTTGTCGTATGAAGGCTTTGGCTAGCTCTTATCTGTGGTGGCCTGGGTTGGATGCGGATATAGAACGGACGGTACAGAGCTGTGGAACCTGTATGGCGGTACGCAAGATGCCAGCTGTTGCTCCTTTGCACCCGTGGAAATGGCCTACCAGAGTATGGCAGAGGATACATATCGACTTTGCAGAGAAGGACAAGGAGCATTTCTTGGTGGTGATTGATAGTCATTCTAAGTGGATGGAAGTTTTCCACATGTCAACAACCACAGCAACCAGGACCATTGAAGTGCTACGGGGACTGTTTGCTTCTTATGGCTTACCTGAAGAAGTAGTTTCAGACAACGGACCGCAGTTTATCTCATCTGAATTTGAAAAATTTCTAAAGTGGAATGGAATTAAACAGACTCTAGTGCCTGCTTACCACCCTGCATCAAACGGGGCTGCAGAGAGGTCAGTTCAAACACTGAAACAAGCTCTTTTGAAGCAAGTGATCAATGGGGATCAAGGTAGGAAATCAGTTCCGTTACACCATCGCTTGGCGAACTTCCTGCTGATGTACCGGAGCACACCACACACTGTGACGGGACGCTCTCCTGCAGAATTGTTTTTAAAGCGTCAGCTCAGAACACGCTTCACCCTGCTTAAACCACATCTCGCTACGACTGTGGAAAACAAACAGGAGTTACAGAAGTTACATCATGACAAAGGCACATTGTCACTGAGAGAGCTTACACCTCAACAAGAAGTACTGGTTCGAAATTTCCAAGGGGGAAGAGAAAACTGGAATGGTGCAACAGTCATTAAACGCATGGGTCCAGTGGCATACTTAATTCAAGAGGGACTGAGGAGACGTACAGTCCACATCGATCACCTACTAGTTAAAAGGGAGAATGTGCTTGGTAAACCTGCAAAGGCACTTGAGCAACAAACTGAACTGCCGTTGTCTACGGAGTTTTCACTGCCTGAAGTAGTCAGTCAGTTACCAGCCACGCCAGCTGTTTCAGAGGAAATCGAACCTACTGTGCCGGTTTCAACACCAGAGGGGGAGGAACCAAAACATGCAACTGAGACTGTTGAACCTGTAGTAATTCCTAGAAGAACTCCTTCACTTCTGAAGTAGCTGCGAGGGAAACACCTGTTCGTAGATGGCCAGGGAGAGTTAGGAGTGCACCAAAGAGACTGAATTTGTAGTATTTAGGCACTCCTATTCTTAACAAGTTCCATCAAGAAAGGGGCAGAATAATCCCCTGGGCTTGTTGTAAGGCAGAGTAGTTGCATGCAAATATTCCATGGAACGGAACATTTTCTATTACAGCAGTTCAAAAGACCGAAGTGGGGTTGAAAAAAAAACAATATGGCAGCGGTGGGATTTGAACCCACACCTCCGGAAAGACTGGAGCCTTAATCCAGCGCCTTAGACCGCTCGGCCACGCTACCACAACACTAACTTGTGGCCTCCCAGGTTCCATACTATACAATGCTAGTGCAATTCAACAACAACAACAACAACTATTTTGATGTATTTGCAAAAAAAAAGAAAAATGAACAGTTCAAATGCTTCAGCTTACTTACTACCACAACACTAACCCTTAGCCACCCAGGTTCCATACTATACACTGCTAGTACAATTCAACAACAACAACAACAACAACAACAATTATCTTGATGTATTTGTAAAAAAAACAAAAAATAAACAGCAGTTCAAATGCTTCAGCTTACTTCCATAGAATAGGTGTATCAAGCAACATGCCGTGGCATGTATTACTACGTCTCTAGAGAGTCACAAGTCCTTTTGTTGCTTCTTGTGAAAAGGGAGCAGGGGTGAAAAACATCCAGACGGCAGCGGTGGGATTCGAACCCACACCTCCAGAGAGACTGGAGCCTACATCCAGCACCTTAGACCGCTCGGCCACACTACCACGCTGCAAGCTTCCTGCCCCCCAGGTTTCGTACTATACGCCGCTAACGCAATTCAACTACAACAATTGTAAAATCTTAACGTAATTATTGGTTTGAAAACACAAACGCTGCCTTATCAGCTTGCGCCAACTGGGAATTGAAACAAGGTCACAAGAATGGGAATCTTGTATGATACCACTACACCATTGGCGCTGACATGCATGCATGCATGCAAATATTCCATGGAACGGAACATTTTCTTTTACAGCAGTTCAAAAGACCGAAGTGGGGTTGAAAAAAAAACAATATGGCAGCGGTGGGATTTGAACCCACGCCTCCGGAGAGACTGGAGCCTTAATCCAGCGCCTTAGACCGCTCGGCCACGCTACCACAACACTAACCCTTAGCCACCCAGGTTCCATACTATACAATGCTAGTGGAATTCAACAACAACAACAACAACAACAACAATTTTGATGTATTTGCAAAAAAAAAGAAAAATGAACAACAGTTCAAATGCTTCAGCTTACTTACTACCACAACACTAACCCTTAGCCACCCAGGTTCCATACTATACACTGCTAGTACAATTCAACAACAACAACAACAACAACAATTATCTTGATGTATTTTTAAAAAAAAAAAAAAATTGAACAGCAGTTCAAATGCTTCAGCTTACTTCCAGAATAGCAACAAATATCACTCTTAGAGCCACAAGTCCAGGTTCCAAACTAACCACCGCCAGTGGGATACCACCACAAGGTCACCCCCAACAGGTTTCATTACTATCTTGATGTATTTTAAAAAAGAAAATTGAACAGCAGTTGGTCAAGAATGGGAATCTTGTATGATACCACTACACCATTGGCGCTGAAATGCAAATATTCCATGGAAGGAACATTTTCTTTTACAGCAGTTCAAAAGTGAAAGGGGGGTTGAAAAAAAAACAATATGGCAGTGGTGGGATTTGAAACGCTCCAGAGAGACTGGAGCCTAAATCCAGTGCTTTAGTTTTCGGCCACCTTTACAACATTGCAACTCTTGGCCACCCAGGTTTCCATACTATACAATGCTAGTGCAATTCAACACAACAACAACAACACTGTAATTTTTGGTTTAAAACACAAATGCTGCATTATCAACAACTGGGAATTGAACCCAGGTCACCAAGAATTCCAACATGATACCACTACACCACAACAACAACAAACAACAACAACAACAACAACAACAATTTCTTGATGTATTGGTATTAAAAAAAAAAAAATTGAACAGCAGTTTTGAAACCCACGCTCCAAAATTGGCCTTATCAAGACCATGGCATTTGTTTTCTCTTAGCCACCCAGGTTCCATACTATACAATGCTTGTGCAATTCAACAACAACAACAACAACAACAACAACTATTTTGATGTATTTGCAAAAAAAAAGAAAAATGAACACAGTTCAAATGCTTTTGATTAGTACACCAGCAGTTCAACACTAACACTTAGCCACCCAGGTTCCATACCACTGTAGTCAATTCAACAACAACATTGCAACAACAACAACAACAACAACAACAACAACAACAACAACAACAATTATCTTGATGTATTTGTAAAAAAAAAAGAAAATTGAACAGCAGTTCAAATGCTTCAGCTTACTTCCATAGAATAGGTGTATCAAGAAAGATGCCGTGGCATTTGTTACTACGTCTCTAGAGAGTCACAAGTCCTTCTGTTGCTTCTTGTGAAAAGGGGCAGGGGAAAAAAAAAACCATATGGCAGCGGTGGGATTTGAACCCACGCCTCCAGAAAGACTAGAGCCTAAATCCAGTGCTTTAGACCGCTCAGCCACACTACCACATTGCAAGCTTTGTACCCCCCAGGTTTCATACTATACGCCGCTAACGCAATTCAACTACAACAATTGTAAAATCTTACTGTAATTATTGGTTTAAAAACACAAACGCTGCATTATCAGCTTGCGCCAACTGGGAATTGAACCCAGGTCACAAGAATGGGAATCTTGTATGATACCACTACACCATTGGCGCTGACATGCATGCATGCATGCAAATATTCCATGGAACGGAACATTTTCTTTTACAGCAGTTCAAAAGACCGAAGTGGGGTTGAAAAAAAAACAACATGGCACCGGTGGGATTTGAACCCACGCCTCCGGAGAAACTGGAGCCTTAATCCAGCGCCTTAGACCGCTCGGCCACGCTACCACAACACTAACTCTTGGCCACCCAGGTTCCATACTATACAATGCTAGTGCAATTCAACAACAACAACAACAACAACAACAACAACAACTAACAACAACATGTAACAAAAAAAAAAAAAATGAACAGCAGTTCAAATATTTCAGCTTACTTACTACCACAACACTAACCCTTAGCCACCCAGGTTCCATACTATACACTGCTAGTACAATTCAACAACAACAACAACAACAACAACAACTATTTTGATGTATTTGCAAAAAAAAAAGAAAAATGAACAGCAACTTCAGCTTACTTACTACCACAACACTAACCCTTAGCCACCCAGGTTCCATACTATACACTGCTAGTACAATTCAATTATCTTGATGTATTAAAAAAAAAAAGAAAATTGAACAGCAGTTCAAATGCTTCAGCTTACTTCCATAGAATAGGTGTATCAAGAAACATGCCGTGGCATTTGTTACTACGTCTCTAGGGAGTCACAAGTCCTTCTGTTGCTTCTTGTGAAAAGGGGCAGGGGTGAAAAAAAATCCATATGGCAGCGGTGGGATTGAACCCACGCCTCCAGAGAGACTGGAGCCTAAATCCAGCGCCTTAGACCGCTCGGCCACACTACCGCATTGCAAGTTTTCTGCCCCCCAGGTTTCGTACTATACGCCGCTAACGGAATTCAACTACAACAATTGTAAAATTTTAACGTAATTATTGGTTTGAAAACACAAACGCTGCCTTATGAGCTTGCGCCAACTGGGAATTGAACCCAGGTCACAAGAATGGGAATCTTGTATGATACCACTACACCATTGGCGCTGACATGTTTGCGTGTATGCAAATATTCCATGGAACGGAACATTTTCTTTTACAGCAGTTCAAAAGACCGAAGTGGGGTTGAAAAAAAAAAAACAATATGGCAGCGGTGGGATTTGAACCCACGCCTCCGGAGAGACTGGAGCCTTAATCCAGCGCCTTAGACCGCTCGGCCACGCTACCACAACACTAACTCTTGGCCACCCAGGTTCCAAACTATACAATGCTAGTGCAATTCAACAACAACAACAACAACAACAACAACAACAACAACAACAACAACAACAACAACAACAACTATTTTGATGTATTTGCAACAACAAAAAAAAAAAAAAAATGAACAGCAGTTCAAATGCTTCAGCTTACTTACTACCACAACACTAACCCTTAGCCACCCAGGTTCCATACTATACACTGCTAGTATTCAATTCAACAACAACAACAACAACAACAATTATCTTGATGTATTTGTAAAAAAAAAAGAAAATTGAACAGCAGTTCAAATGCTTCAGCTTACTTCCATAGAATAGGTGTATCAAGAAACATGCCGTGGCATTTGTTACTACGTCTCTAGGGAGTCACAAGTCCTTCTGTTGCTTCTTGTGAAAAGGGGGCAGGGGTGAAAAAAATCCATATGGCAGCGGTGGGATTTGAACCCACGCCTCCAGAGAGACTGGAGCCTAAATCCAGCGCTTTAGACCGCTCGGCCACACTACCGCATTGCAAGTTTTCTGCCCCCCAGGTTTCATACTATACGCCGCTAACGGAATTCAACTACTACAATTGTAAAATTTTAACGTAATTATTGGTTTGAAAACACAAACGCTGCCTTATGAGCTTGCGCCAACTGGGAATTGAACCCAGGTCACAAGAATGGGAATCTTGTATGATACCACTACACCATTGGCGCTGACATGTTTGCGTGTATGCAAATATTCCATGGAACGGAACATTTTCTTTTACAGCAGTTCAAAAGACCGAAGTGGGGTGAAAAAAAAAAACAATATGGCAGCAGTGGGATTTGAACCCCGCCTCCGGAGAGACTGGAGCCTTAATCCAGCGCCTTAGACCGCTCGGCCACGCTACCACAACACTAACTCTTGGTTCCAAACCCAGGTTCCAAACTATACAATGCTAGTGCAATTCAAACAACAACAACAACAACAACAAATTCAACAACAACAACAACAACAACAACAACAACTATTTTGATGTATTTGCAAAAAAAAAGAAAAATGAACAGCAGTTCAAATGCTTCAGCTTACTTACTACCACAACACTAACCCTTAGCCACCCAGGTTCCATACTATACACTGCTAGTACAATTCAACAACAACAACAACAACAACAATTATCTTGATGTATGTAAAAAAAAAAAAAAAAAGACAATTGAACAGCAGTTCAAATGCTTCAGCTTACTTCCATAGAATAGGTGTATCAAGAAACATGCCGTGGCATTTTGTTACTACGTCTCTAGGGAGTCACAAGTCCTTCTGTTGCTTCTTGTGAAAAGGGGGGGGGGTGAAAAAAATCCATATGGCAGCGGTGGGATTGAACCCACGCCTCCAGAGAGACTGGAGCCTAAATCCAGCGCCTTAGACCGCTCGGCCACACTACCGCATTGCAAGTTTTCTGCCCCCAGGTTTTCGTACTATACAATGCTAACGGAATTCAACTATACAATTGTAAAATTTTAACGTAATTATTGGTTTGAAAACACAAACGCTGCCTTATGAGCTTGCGCCAACTGGGAATTGAACAGGTCACAAGAATGGGAATCTTGTATGATACCACTACACCATTGGCGCTGACAACAACAAATATTCCATGGAACGGAACATTTTCTTTTACAGCAGTTTTGATGTGGGGTTGCAAAAAAAAAAAAAATGGCAGCGGTGGGATTTGAACCCACGCTTCGGAGAGACTGGAGCCTTAATCCAGCGCCTTACTACCTCGGCCACGCTACCACAACACTAACTCTTGGCCACCCAGGTTCCAAACTATACAATGCTAGTTCAACAACAACAACAACAACAACAACAACAACAACAACAACAACTATTTTGATGTATTGAAAAAAAAAAAAATGAACAGCAGTTCAAATGCTTCAGCTTACTTACTACCACAACACTAACCCTTAGCCACCCAGGTTCCATACTATACACTGCTAGTACAATTCAACAACAACAACAACAACAACAACAACAATTATCTTGATGTATTTGTAAAAAAAAAAAAAAAATTGAACAGCAGTTCAAATGCTTCAGCTTACTTCCATAGAATAGGTGTATCAAGAAACATGCCGTGGCATTTGTTACTACGTCTCTAGGGAGTCACAAGTCCTTCTGTTGCTTCTTGTGAAAAGGGGCAGGGGGAAAAAAAAAAATGGCATATGGATTCAAAACCCACGTGGGATTCAAACGCCTTAGACCGCCCCAGCCAGACTGAAGCCTTAATCCAGCCCCCAACCTTAGACCGCTAACGGAATTCAACTAAAACAATTGTAAAATTTTAACTAATTATTGGTTTGAAACCCAGGTTCTGCCTTATACAATGCAAGTGGAATTGAACCCAGGTCACAAGAACAACAACAACAACATGGCGCTGACAACAACAAATATTTTGATGAACATTTTCTTTTACAAAAGTTCAAAAACCGAAGTGGGGTTGAAAAAAAAACATGGCAGTTCAAATGCCTCCGGAGAGACTGGAGCCTTAATCCACCACAACACTAACAACACTAACTCTTGGCCACCCAGGTTCCAAACTATACAATGCTAGTGCAATTCAACAACAACAACAACAACAACAACAACAACAACAACAACTATTTTGATGTATTTGCAAAAAAAAAAAAAAATGAACAGCAGTTCAAATGCTTCAGCTTACTTACTACCACAACACTAACCCTTAGCCACCCAGGTTCCATACTATACACTGCTAGTACAATTCAACAACAACAACAACAACAACAAATTATCTTGATGTATTTAAAAAAAAAAAGACAATTGAACAGCAGTTCAAATGCTTCAGCTTACTTCCATAGAATAGGTGTATCAAGAAACATGCCGTGGCATTTGTTACTACGTCTCTAGGGAGTCACAAGTCCTTCTGTTGCTTCTTGTGAAAAAGGGGCAAAAAAAAAAAAAAATCCATATGGCAGCGGTGGGATTCGAACCCACGCCTCCAGAGAGACTGGAGCCTAAATCCAGCGCCTTAGACCGCTCGGCCACACTACCGCATTGCAAGCTTTTCTGCCCCCAGGTTTCGTACTATCGCCCGCTAACGGAATTCAACTACTACAATTGTAAAATTTTAACGTAATTATTGGTTTGAAAACACAAACGCTGCCTTATGAGCTTGCGCCAACTGGGAATTGAACCCAGGTCACAAGAATGGGAATCTTGTATGATACCACTACACCATTGGCGCTGACATGTTTGCGTGTATGCAAATATTCCATGGAACGGAACATTTTCTTTTACAGCAGTTCAAAAGACCGAAGTGGGGTTGAAAAAAAAAAACAATACGGCAGCGGTGGGATTTGAACCCACGCCTCGGAGAGACTGGAGCCTTAATCCAGCGCCTTAGACCGCTCGGCCACGCTACCACAACACTAACTCTTGGCCACCCAGGTTCCAAACTATACAATGCTAGTGCAATTCAACAACAACAACAACAACAACAACAACAACAACAACAACAACTATTTTGATGTATTTGCAAAAAAAAAGAAAAATGAACAGCAGTTCAAATGCTTCAGCTTACTTACTACCACAACACTAACCCTTAGCCACCCAGGTTCCATACTATACACTGCTAGTACAATTCAACAACAAACAACAACAACAACAACAATTATCTTGATGTATTTGAATAAAAAAAAAATTTGAACAGCAGTTCAAATCCTTCAGCTTACTTCCATAGAATAGGTGTATCAAGAAACATGCCGTGGCATTTTTGTTACTACGCATTGCAACTTTCTCTAGGGGAGTCACAAGTCCTTCTGTTGCTTCTTGTGAAAAGGGGCAGGGTTCAAAAAGGGGCAGGGGAAAAAAAAATCCAAAAAAAAATCCATATGGCAGCGGTGGGTTTTCAAACCCACGCCTCCAGAGAGACTGGAGCCTTAATCCAGCGCCTTAGACCGCTCATGGCCACGGAACTACCACAACACTAACTCTTGGTCACCCAGGTTCCATACTATACAATGCTAATGCAGGTTCCAAAAACAACAACAACAACAACAACAACAACAACAACAACAACAACAACAACAACTATTTTGATGTATTTGCAAAAAAAAAAAAAAAATGAACAGCAGTTCAAATGCTTCAGCTTACTTACTACCACAACACTAACCCTTAGCCACCCAGGTTCCATACTATACACTGCTAGTACAATTCAACAACAACAACAACAACAACAATTATCTTGATGTATTTGTAAAAAAAAAAAGACAATTGAACAGCAGTTCAAATGCTTCAGCTTACTTCCATAGAATAGGTGTATCAAGAAACATGCCGTGGCATTTGTTACTACGTCTCTAGGGAGTCACAAGTCCTTCTGTTGCTTCTTGTGAAAAGGGGGCAGGGGTGAAAAAATCCATATGGCAGCGGTGGGATTCGAACCCACGCCTCCAGAGAGACTGGAGCCTAAATCCAGCGCCTTAGACCGCTCGGCCACACTACCGCATTGCAAGCTTTTCTGCCCCCCAGGTTTCATACTATACGCCGCTAACGGAATTCAACTACTACAATTGTAAAATTTTAACGTAATTATTGGTTTGAAAACACAAACGCTGCCTTATGAGCTTGCGCCAACTGGGAATTGAACCCAGGTCACAAGAATGGGAATCTTGTATGATACCACTACACCATTGGCGCTGACATGTTTGCGTGTATGCAAATATTCCATGGAACGGAACATTTTCTTTTACAGCAGTTCAAAAGACCGAAGTGGGGTGAAAAAAAAAAAAAACAATATGGCAGCGGTGGGATTTGAACCCACGCCTCCGGAGAGACTGGAGCCTTAATCCAGCGCCTTAGACCGCTCGGCCACGCTACCACAACACTAACTCTTGGCCACCCAGGTTCCAAACTATACAATGCTAGTGCAATTCAACAACAACAACAACAACAAGAACAACAACAACAACAACAACAACAACAACAACTATTTTGATGTATTTGCAAAAAAAAGAAAAATGAACAGCAGTTCAAATGCTTCAGCTTACTTACTACCACAACACTAACCCTTAGCCACCCAGGTTCCATACTATACACTGCTAGTACAATTCAACAACAACAACAACAACAACAACAATTATCTTGATGTATTTGTAAAAAAAAAAGACAATTGAACAGCAGTTCAAATGCTTCAGCTTACTTCCATAGAATAGGTGTATCAAGAAACATGCCGTGGCATTTGTTACTACGTCTCTAGGGAGTCACAAGTCCTTCTGTTGCTTCTTGTGAAAAGGGGGCAGGGGTGAAAAAAATCCATATGGCAGCGGTGGGATTCGAACCCACGCCTCCAGAGAGACTGGAGCCTAAATCCAGCGCCTTAGACCGCTCGGCCACACTACCGCATTGCAAGCTTTCTGCCCCCCAGGTTTCGTACTATACGCCGCTAACGGAATTCAACTACTACAATTGTAAAATTTTAACGTAATTATTGGTTTGAAAACACAAACGCTGCCTTATGAGCTTGCGCCAACTGGGAATTGAACCCAGGTCACAAGAATGGGAATCTTGTATGATACCACTACACCATTGGCGCTGACATGTTTGCGTGTATGCAAATATTCCATGGAACGGAACATTTTCTTTTACAGCAGTTCAAAAGACCGAAGTGGGGTTGAAAAAAACAATATGGCAGCGGTGGGATTTGAACCCACGCCTCCGGAGAGACTGGAGCCTTAATCCAGCGCCTTAGACCGCTCGGCCACGCTACCACAACACTAACTCTTGGCCACCCAGGTTCCAAACTATACAATGCTAGTGCAATTCAACAACAACAACAACAACAACAACAACAACAACAACAACAACAACAACAACTATTTTGATGTATTTGCAAAAAAAAAAGAAAAATGAACAGCAGTTCAAATGCTTCAGCTTACTTACTACCACAACACTAACCCTTAGCCACCCAGGTTCCATACTATACACTGCTAGTACAATTCAACAACAACAACAACAACAACAATTATCTTGATGTATTTGTAAAAAAAAAAGACAATTGAACAGCAGTTCAAATGCTTCAGCTTACTTCCATAGAATAGGTGTATCAAGAAACATGCCGTGGCATTTGTTACTACGTCTCTAGGGAGTCACAAGTCCTTCTGTTGCTTCTTGTGAAAAGGGGGCAGGGGTGAAAAAAAAATCCATATGGCAGCGGTGGGATTTGAACCCACGCCTCCAGAGAGACTGGAGCCTAAATCCAGCGCCTTAGACCGCTCGGCCACACTACCGCATTGCAAGTTTTCTGCCCCCAGGTTCCATACTACTATACGCCGCTAACGGAATTCAACTACTACAATTGTAAAATTTTAACGTAATTATTGGTTTGAAAACACAAACGCTGCCTTATGAGCTTGCGCCAACTGGGAATTGAACCCAGGTCACAAGAATGGGAATCTTGTATGATACCACTACACCATTGGCGCTGACATGTTTGCGTGTATGCAAATATTCCATGGAACGGAACATTTTCTTTTACAGCAGTTCAAAAGACCGAAGTGGGGTTGAAAAAAAAACAATATGGCAGCAGTGGGATTTGAACCCACGCCTCCGGAGAGACTGGAGCCTTAATCCAGCGCTTTAGACCGGGGCCACGCTACCACAACACTAACTCTTGGCCACCCAGGTTCCAAACTATACAATGCTAGTGCAATTCAACAACAACAACAACAACAACAACAACAACAACAACAACAACAACAACAACAACTATTTTGATGTATTTGCAAAAAAAAAGAAAAATGAACAGCAGTTCAAATGCTTCAGCTTACTTACTACCACAACACTAACCCTTAGCCACCCAGGTTCCATACTATACACTGCTAGTACAATTCAACAACAACAACAACAACAACAATTATCTTGATGTATTTGTAAAAAAAAAAAAAAGACAATTGAACAGCAGTTCAAATGCTTCAGCTTACTTCCATAGAATAGGTGTATCAAGAAACATGCCGTGGCATTTGTTTACGCCTCTAGGGAGTCACAAGTCCTTCTGTTGCTTCTAAGGGGTGAAAAAAAATCCATATGGCAGCGGTGGGTCCTTCTGTTGCTTCTTGCTTTCTGCCCCCAAAAGGGGGCAGGGGTGAAAAAAAAATCCAATATACAGCAATTGTGGGATTTAAAACCCATTATTGGTTTCCAAAAGACAAAGCTTAATCCAGCGCCTTAGATGAGCTCGGCCACGCTACCACAACACTAACTCTTGGTCACCCAGGTTCCATACTATACAATGCTAGTGCAATCAACAACAACAACAACAACAACAACAACAACACCAACAACAACAACAACAACAACAATGGAACAACAACAACAACTATTTTGATCTTATTTGCAAAAAAAAAAAAAAAAAAACATGGCAGCGGTGGGTTCAAATGGAGCCTTAATCCAGCCTTAGACGGCCACTACCACAACACTAACCCTTGGCCACCCAGGTTCCATACTATACAACACTGCAACAACAACAACAACAACAACAACAACAACAACAACTATTTTGATGTATTTGAAAAAAAAAAAGAAAAATGAACAGCAGTTCAAATGCTTCAGCTTACTTACTACCACAACACTAACCCTTAGCCACCCAGGTTCCATACTATACACTGCTAGTACAATTCAACAACAACAACAACAACAACAATTATCTTGATGTATTTGTAAAAAAAAAAGACAATTGAACAGCAGTTCAAATGCTTCAGCTTACTTCCATAGAATAGGTGTATCAAGAAACATGCCGTGGCATTTGTTACTACGTCTCTAGGGAGTCACAAGTCCTTCTGTTGCTTCTTGTGAAAAGGGGGCAGGGGTGAAAAAAAATCCATATGGCAGCGGTGGGATTCGAACCCACGCCTCCAGAGAGACTGGAGCCTAAATCCAGCGCCTTAGACCGCTCGGCCACACTACCGCATTGCAAGTTTTCGCCCCCCAGGTTTCAGGTTTACTATACGCCGCTAACGGAATTCAACTACTACAATTGTAAAATTTTAACGTAATTATTGGTTTGAAAACACAAACGCTGCCTTATGAGCTTGCGCCAACTGGGAATTGAACCCAGGTCACAAGAATGGGAATCTTGTATGATACCACTACACCATTGGCGCTGACATGTTTGTGTGTATGCAAATATTCCATGGAACGGAACATTTTCTTTTACAGCAGTTCAAAAGACCGAAGTGGGGTTGCAAAAAAAAAAAAACAATATGGCAGCGGTGGGATTTGAACCCACGCCCGGAGAGACTGGAGCCTTAATCCAGCGCCTTAGACCGCTCGGCCACGCTACCACAACACTAACTCTTGGCCACCCAGGTTCCAAACTATACAATGCTAGTGCAATTCAACAACAACAACAACAACAACAACAACAACAACAACAACAACAACAACAACAACTATTTTGATGTATTTGCAAAAAAAAAAAAAAAATGAACAGCAGTTCAAATGCTTCAGCTTACTTACTACCACAACACTAACCCTTAGCCACCCAGGTTCCATACTATACACTGCTAGTACAATTCAACAACAACAACAACAACAACAACAACAATTATCTTGATGTATTTGTAAAAAAAAAAAGACAATTGAACAGCAGTTCAAATGCTTCAGCTTACTTCCATAGAATAGGTGTATCAAGAAACATGCCGTGGCATTTGTTACTACGTCTCTAGGGAGTCACAAGTCCTTCTGTTGCTTCTTGTGAAAAGGGGCAGGGAAAAAAAAAAAATCCATATGGCAGCGGTGGGATTCGAACCCACGCCTCCAGAGAGACTGGAGCCTAAATCCAGCGCCTTAGACCGCTCGGCCACACTACCGCATTGCAACACTTCTGCCCCCAGGTTTCACCCAGGTTCCATACTATACAACAATTGTAAAATTTAACGTAAACAACAACAACAACAACAACAACAACAACAACAACAACAACAACATGATACAACAACAACAACAAAAACATGGAACGGAACATTTTCTTTTTAACAAAAACCGAAGTGGGGTGAAAAAAAAAATTTATGGCAGCGGTGGGATTTGAACCACACGCCCGGAGAGACTGGAGCCTTAATCCAAACGCCAAAAATGAACTCTTGGCCACCCAGGTTCCAAACTATACAAATGCTTAGCAACAATTTTACCACATCAAACAACCCTTAGCCACCCAGGTTCCATACTATACAACAACAACAACAACAACAACAACAACAACAACAACAACTATTTTGATGTATTTGCAAAAAAAAGAAAAATGAACAGCAGTTCAAATGCTTCAGCTTACTTACTACCACAACACTAACCCTTAGCCACCCAGGTTCCATACTATACACTGCTAGTACAATTCAACAACAACAACAACAATTATCTTGATGTATTTGTAAAAAAAAAAGACAATTGAACAGCAGTTCAAATGCTTCAGCTTACTTCCATAGAATAGGTGTATCAAGAAACATGCCGTGGCATTTGTTACTACGTCTCTAGGGAGTCACAAGTCCTTCTGTTGCTTCTTGTGAAAAGGGGGCAGGGGTGAAAAAAATCCATATGGCAGCGGTGGGATTCGAACCCACGCCTCCAGAGAGACTGGAGCCTTAATCCAGCGCCTTAGACCGCCACACCACGCATTACTGCCCCCACAACACTAACGGAATCTTGGTCACCCAGGTTCCAAACTATACAATGCAAGTGCAATTCAACAACAACAACAACAACAACAACAACAACAACAACAACAACAACAACAACTATTTTGATGTATTTGCAAAAAAAAAAGAAAAATGAACAGCAGTTCAAATGCTTCAGCTTACTTACTACCACAACACTAACCCTTAGCCACCCAGGTTCCATACTATACACTGCTAGTACAATTCAACAACAACAACAACAACAACAATTATCTTGATGTATTTGCAAAAAAAAAAAAAAAAGACAATTGAACAGCAGTTCAAATGCTTCAGCTTACTTCCATAGAATAGGTGTATCAAGAAACATGCCGTGGCATTTGTTACTTCCATAGAATACGTCTCTAGGGAGTCACAAGTCCTTCTGTTGCTTCTTGTGAAAGGGGGCAGGGGTGAAAAAAATCCATATGGCAGCGGTGGGATTCGAACCCACGCCTCCAGAGAGACTGGAGCCTAAATCCAGCGCCTTAGACCGCTCGGCCACACTACCGCATTGCAAGCTTGGCTCCTCTGGCTTCTCTTCAGTTCGAATAAATCTTTCTAAGGACTAAGGCTTAGAGGGTAGTGGCATTGCCCGCTCCCTCCGAGGGTCTGTGAGAGGTTTGTTCGGGTGAGGAGGAACAGAATTTTTTTTATTTTTGACTGGCTTTTCTTCAGCTCGGCAACTTTTTGGAAGACTAATGCTCAGTCTGGTTTTGGCTTGCCCAATCCAGGCCGAGGGTCTTTCAAGATTTTGTTGACTGTTGAGAGCAGTTTTTCTTTTTCAGGCGGTTCCAGTTTTTTTCTTTTTCAGGCGGTTCCGGCTTTTCCAGACGTTCCTGGAGTTCGAGAGAAGGAGGACCTACCATCCAGACGACCTTTGAGGACCCTTTGATGACCTAGACGACCTCATCCCCAGCCCTTGATTGTAATCGAGATCCAGACCGAGAGCAGCCGACGCCCAGCAGAGGGCGCCATCTGGGAGGAGCAGAGGGCGGCCCCGGACCCCGAGGAGGCGTCACAGCCACGATTCTTCCTACGTGGTCTCGGTGCCAAGCAGCGCCCCCTACTCCGCCAGGGAAGGACACCGTTCACCTGGGGAGGGGGTCCCTCTTGCGAGGCGACCATCTCCTCAGGGACTAAAGTAATAGTTCCTTCAACTGCCCAGATTTGCTGCTTACGTTGTCTCTTTTCCGCAGAGAGAGACAACCCGGACGTCCAGAGGCTTCTCCCACCCCAATCGGAGGAGCCAGCTGAAGGATGGCGTTCCGGCCAACCCAGGAGACCAGGAGGCACAATGCGGTGCGCTTCACAAGGACCCAGCAAGAGGAAACGGAACCAGGACTGACGAGACTGGAGTTCAGCCGGACCATTCTTCAGAGGGGTATGGGTTTTTCCCCTTCTGACTTGAATTGTTTGGTGAAATTGCCAGGGCTTAAGGAAGTGTTTGAGGTCAGTTTTAGGAACCCCCAAAAATTACAAGAAATGTGGTCCTTTTGGGGGGAGAATAAATATCTCGCTCCATACAAAGAATTTTGTGTGGATGCACTGACAGACAGAGAAATGAAAGTTGTTACTGTCCAATTTTTTCAATGAGGCTGTTAGCGACTATGACATTACAACATGGCTTAACCGCTATGGGAGGGTGTCATCAGAAGGGAGGAAAATTACTGACGAAGATGGGGTTTGGACAGGAGCCAGAAAGTGGCTGGTACGCCTCAATGTTGATCCATCGGGCATTGAGGCGTCCGCCACATTCCAAACTCCATAGTGTTAGGGCCCAACAGAGGGCTGGTATTCTATAATGGGATGCCAAAACTCTGCAGGAAATGTGGGGAACTAGGACACCTGGCGGCCGCATGTACTGTAGTCAAGTGCAGGAACTGCGGGCGCCCCACGAGACCAGCCACTGCAGAGAAGAGAGGCAGTGCAATTTGTGTGGAAAGAGGGGCACCTGTTTAAGGACTGCCCCTCTTCCTATGCCAACATGGCCAGAGCCAGCAAGGCAAATACCAACAAGCCTAGGCCTGAGCAGGAAGAGGGAGCAAGTAACAAAGATCAGTCCACATCACCACCAACAGCATCCAAAACCCAGACTCCAGCACCACCATCATCACCAGCACCCCCCTCCCCCCCCCCCCGAGACATGTCCCGTTTTACGAGGACCCCTTCCCCCAGCCCAGAGAGAGAGTACAACAGCTACTCCACTAGCTCCTCCAGTAGCTCCTCTGATACAGAACACGAGGCAGGGAGGGAGCCCGGACCCAGCAGCGGCCCCCCCCTGAGTAGGGCCCTCTCAGCGCCAGCACTCCCCCTCGGCTCTCGTTATGACGCCATAAGGATTGAGTCCGTGGGGGAGGAAAGCGAAAGCGACAGTGAAAGTGAGAGTGAGAAGGAGGGGAAGGGAGTGAAGAACCAGCCGAGGGTGGGGAAAAGAAAGGGTAGAGACGAGGGGGGAAAAGAAAGAAGATCAAGATCAAAGACAGCAAGTTGCAGGTGGCCCCCATAGATCCAAAACCAGCTAATGTCCACACAAAGTCCCCAGTCTTGCCCTCGCAGGCAGAGACGGAGGCGAGTGGGACGGCTACACTGCCGCCTAGTGGGCAGGTAGCAGCCAGCCAGGGCATCCCCAGCCAGCCTTCCCAGTCATTAACACAAACCCTAGCACACCTCGCAGAAGAGGTGTTCACTAATGCACCGAGGGAGAGGTCGGGGTCAACACCTCCCTGACCAGCAGTACCTCGGTAGCAATGACCCTCTTCAAGCGAAGGGCCTCCCTTCAAAGCATCCTTGACCCCCTCCCTTGTATGGGCAAAACCAGGGGCCCCCTAGAGGTCCTCCTAGATACAGCACTGGAGGACATGGGAATACCCCCTGGACGCGGTAAGCCAGAAGTCTGCTAACAGCTCCAATTCAACAGACGGTAACAGCCAAAGAAGGCTGTCTGTCACCCCCCCCCCTGGGACAAAGCTGACCCACACGTTCCGAGGGCCCTGAGCAAGTTCCACCAGACTTACCTTGTGGGGAGTTGAATAGCCCAAACAACTCCACGTACTGTGCATACAAAGACGGTGCCTTCTTGGACGAGGCAGCAGTGAGTACCTTCTCAGGGGTGATGGGAGTTGCAAATAAGCCCAAGCCCCTCGAAGCAAGCGTGAGAGCTAAGAGTAGGAAGAGTGTCCCGACCTCCCAATCATAGTCGCTATGGGGTGGACGCAGCGACTCCTTTTCTTGTTAGCTACCCTGATGGCCCTGATATGTGTGTCTGTTAATGTCAGGAGCATCAGGACACAAAAAAGATTTGATGTACTAAACTATCTAGCTAACTTGAAAGCAGATATCATCTTTCTGCAGGAGTGTGGTATTTCGTCGAGCCCTGATTATAGGGACCTGAAGGAGAGTTGGACCCTGGGGGACTCCTTCTGGTCGGGCTCCAACATAGCCAGAGCCGACGGAGTAGGTATCCTGTTTAAAAACCCATTTATTACCTCCCGCAGCAGCAGGAGGTAGAACCTGGTAGAATTCTGAGCGTGGATGTGACATACAACAACACTCCCCTCAGACTGGTCAATGTCTACGCACCCACTAACCAAAACGAAAGAGTTCAATTTTTTCCACAGCTGCGTCCACTCCTGCTGGGGAACGTACCCGTCATCGTGTCAGGTGACTTCAATTGTGCTCTAAGGGGCGACGAGACCGGAGCAGGCCACGCAACGACCGCTCTAGTAGAGTTTTGTCCTCCGTAATATCTGATTTCTCCCTGTGTGATGCAGGTAAGGACCTGGTGCCTCCCTTTACCTGGGTGAGCTCATCTGGGACCTCCTTCTCCCGTATAGATCTCGTCCTGCATACCAGCTCCCTTACGAAGACGGCAGTAGACACCCAGGCCGTCTTCTTCTCTGACCATAGGCTCCTGCAGGTAACATTGCAGGTCCCTCAGACCTCCCAGATGGGGTCAGGGGTCTGGAAATTAAACACCTCCTTACTCGACAACCCCTCCATAGCTGCAGCCTATAAGAGCAGGCTTGTTGAGTGGACCACTTTGCGTGACCTATTCAACTCCCCTATAGAGTGGTGGGAGATGGTCAAAATGAGAACTAAGGGTTATTTCATAGCAGCAGGCAAGAGGAAAGCAAAAAGAAAGGAGGGCCAAATATAAACACCTGAATGCTGCCCTCCAGCGTCTGAGCCTGCTTCAGCTTCGGGGTTCCCTGTGGCGGAGATAGCCCAGACCAAGCTAGATCTTTCAGTGCTTTGTAGGGAGGAACAACGAAAGGTCATGCACAATGCAAAAGTGCAAAAAATGGAGGAAGACGAAAAGTGTACCCGCTTCTTCTTCCAGAAAACGAGGGAGAAGCGGCACGTGATGTCCTCCATGCTCGACAGCAGTGGGAGGATAGTAGAGGATAGTGAGGGAGTGAAAAAAGTGGTAGAGAACTTCTATAGGGACCTATATAACACCAAAGCTACAGATGACACCCTGATAGAGTGGTTCCTGAGCCAGTTGGAGCCTGACTCAGTCTTGGGACGAGGAGGAGGAGGAGGAGAAGGACCCAGAACTCACGCTGGAGGAGCTCACCCAGGCGGTTAAGACCATGAACACCGGTAAGACGCCAGGTCCAGATGGCATCCCAGGTGAGTATTACCATCTTTTTTGGGACACGCTAAAAGTCCATTTAGCGGAGGTCTACAGAGCGGTCTACAGGGGAGAAGCGGTTGGGCCCTTCTATGCGGGAGAGTGTAATTACTCTCCTTCATAAGAAAGGGGAAGTTAAAGATCTACGGAATTGGCGCCCAATCAGCCTCCTTTGCGTGGATTACAAGATACTAGCCAAAGCTCTGATGCTCGGCTACAAGTACACCTCCCTTTGGTCATTGGCCCCGACCAGGCTTGTGGTGTCCCAGGAGGTCCATCACCGATATTTTAATGTTAACAAGGGACATTCTGGCTTATTCTAGAGAACGGAACCATCCCTCTGCCTGTTCAACCTTGACCAGGAGAAGGCGTTCGATAGGGTAAGCCATGAATATATGTACAAAGTGATGGACCAGATGAAATTCGCTCCTGGACTTAGGGAGTGGGTTAAAACTATCTATACAAACATTAGTACCGAGTCTTGGTGAACAGACACCTGACTGGTAAAATATCTATCCAGTCAGGGGTCAGACAGGGTTGCCCACTATCCCCACTGCTATATGTCGTGTGCATTGAACCCCTCCTGCAGGCAATTCGTAGGGATACCAATATAACTGGTTTCCAGCTGCCTGGATCCAACGGGGTCCAGGTCAAAACAACAGCATATGTGGACGATGTGTCACTCATTTGCACCAACACATCGTCGGTACCTCGGATTAGTAATATCCTTGAGAAGTACTGCACGGCGACCGGGGCAGTGATTAATAAGTCCAAGAGCGAAGTCTACGTGTCTAAAAATTGGCAGGTAGATAGGGAACTGTCGGACATGTACCCTGTCAAAAGGACAAAATCAAGATTCTGGGCCTCATTTTCGAGAACAATAGCTCGGGGCCCAGAGCTGGACGGCGACCATTAACCAGGTCCGTAAAAGATTGGCGGATGGAGCACAAGATCCTTAACAATGACGGGTAGAGTATTAATAACCAAGTCTATACTGTTCCCCATCCTCTCTTATGTAGGAAAAATCTTTCCCCCCAGACAGGACCACCAAAAAAAGTGGTGGACCGCATTATCCACCGCTTTATCTGGGGCAGCAAGATGGAGAGGGTAAAGCGAGCCACCTTGAGTAAAGCCGACAAGAAGGGAGGTAAGGGGGTCCCGGACGTTGTGCAGCTCACCCGAGTGCAGGGGCTCACGCAAACTATCCAGAACATCCAGGCCCTGGACAGGAAGGTATGTTACATGAATCGTTTCTATTTTGCCACCTGTCTCAGGGCCTTGGGCCTCTGCACTATTGATAACACCGTGCCGTACTCCTGGGACCCCCCATTGTATTATAGAACCTTAAGGGACACTATATATAAATTGGGCTTAGATAAAGCAAAATTGGCCTCCTGGGAATACAAGGCTGTAACTAAATATCTTGCCGGTTCCCAGGAAATTGAAAAAGTAGCTACTTTCTCCTTCACCCAAAGCCAAAAAATCTGGGAGAATGTGTCTCACAGCTGCCTCAGTAATGTCCAGAAGGATATAGCATGGAACACCGTCCACAGTGCACTCCCCACTCGAGCGTTCATGTTCAGGAGGGGACTAGCCCAAGTAGAAACATGCCCCTATGCAAAGTGCCGCAAGAGAGAAACACCAGCCCATATCTTCTGGGAGTGTGATGTGGCTGGCAGTGTCTGGCAGCTCTCTGTCTCTGTCTTCCTAAACAGGTTTGCTGACACGGCCAAGATGACCGCTGAGACTGTGCTCTATGGGCCTGCGGGAGGAATCGCTACCAGCACAGCTAAGTGCGTTTGGCGTGTCATCAATGTTGTCAAGCAGATCCTGTGGGAGGGCCGTAACGTCTGTGTCTATCACAAGCAGGAGCTAGACACTATCACCACGACCAGAAGGGCACAAACTCTTATCAAGGACTTTGTAATTCTGGACATCCGGACCCTCGGGAAGGACAAGGCCTGCGCGGAGTGGAGGATCGCCGGACTTCAGGACGTGAAGATGGAATAAAGGAAAAAACTGGAACCGCTAGCTCCTTGGAGCGGGACTACGGGGCACCGCTAAGCCTTTTATTTATTTTGTCATGCCAGCATTGCGCCCTTTTTAGCTGGCATGACCGTTTTTGAACGGTGCCCTGGTTTTATGTAGTCTTTTTGTTTCAGTTTTATGGATTTTTATTTGATTTATTTTGAATGTTTTATTTTATTTGGTTTTGTTTTATGTATCTAAAAGATTTTTAATGTTAACTATTAAAAGTTACTTTTTAAGTGTTTTAAAATTTTAGAATTTTAACTCACTGTTTTACACACTGTCCCTTTTCCCCTGTCCCTGTTTTAGTTCTATAGTTTTATTGTTCTGTTTTATGTTCACTTTTGAACCTTTTTAGAGAGCACTCCCCGGCCCTCACAAGCACTGGTTTTTTATAGATGGTTCTTTTTTCCAGTCACTTTTAAAACAGCACAGGTTTTTTCATGTTGATTTTAATCTGTGTCTGTTTTAACCATGTACAAAGCACAATTGTCTTGGTGTTTTTAAATGTATTTTAAATGCTTTTAAAACAAAATGTATGTCTGTATGCATGAATGTCATCTTTAAAAGAAATGTAAAATGAATGAAAAAACGAATGGGTGTAAATGTAAAAAATGTAAAATCTCAATAAAAGAGTATTTACTTCCATAGAATAGGTGTATCAAGAAACATGCCGTGGCATTTGTTACTACGTCTCTAGGGAGTCACAAGTCCTTCTGTTGCTTCTTGTGAAAAGGGGGCAGGGGTGAAAAAAATCCATATGGCAGCAGTGGGATTCGAACTCACGCCTCCAGAGAGACTGGAGCCTAAATCCAGCGCCTTAGACCGCTCGGCCACACTACCGCATTGCAAGCTTTCTGCCCCCAGGTTTCGTACTATACGCCACTAACGGAATTCAACTACTACAATTGTAAAATTTTAACGTAATTATTGGTTTGAAAACACAAACGCTGCCTTATGAGCTTGCGCCAACTGGGAATTGAACCCAGGTCACAAGAATGAGAATCTTGTATGATACCACTACACCATTGGCGCTGACATGTTTGCGTGTATGCAAATATTCCATGGAACGGAACATTTTCTTTTACAGCAGTTCAAAAGACCGAAGTGGGGTTGAAAAAAAAACAATATGGCAGCAGTGGGATTTGAACCCACGCCTCCGGAGAGACTGGAGCCTTAATCCAGCGCCTTAGACCGCTCGGCCACGCTACCACAACACTAACTCTTGGCCACCCAGGTTCCAAACTATACAATGCTAGTGCAATTCAACAACAACAACAACAAGAAGAACAACAACAAGAACAACAACAACAACTATTTTGATGTATTTGCAAAAAAAAGAAAAATGAACAGCAGTTCAAATGCTTCAGCTTACTTACTACCACAACACTAACCCTTAGCCACCCAGGTTCCATACTATACACTGCTAGTACAATTCAACAACAACAACAACAACAACAATTATCTTGATGTATTTGTAAAAAAAAAAAGACAATTGAACAGCAGTTCAAATGCTTCAGCTTACTTCCATAGAATAGGTGTATCAAGAAACATGCCGTGGCATTTGTTACTACGTCTCTAGGGAGTCACAAGTCCTTCTGTTGCTTCTTGTGAAAAGGGGGCAGGGGTGAAAAAAATCCATATGGCAGCAGTGGGATTCAAACTCACGCCTCCAGAGAGACTGAGCCTAAACCAGCTACCACAACATTAAGACCAGGTTCCATACTATACAATGCTAGTGCCACACTACCGCACAACAAAACTTTCTGCCCCCCAGGTGAACAGCAGTTTCAGCTTACTTACTACCACAACACTAACCCTTACCCGCTAACGGAATTCAACAACTACAATTGTAAAAAAAAAAAAAAAATTTTAACGTTCAAAATTATTGGTTTGAAAACCAAGAAATGCCTGCCATTTGTTATGAGCTTGCGCCAACTGGGAATTGAAAAAATCCCAGGTCACAAGAATGGGAATTTTGTATGATACCACTACACCATTGGCGCTGACATGTTTGCGTGAATTCAAATATTCCATGGAACGGAACATTTTTTGAAAACACAAACAGCAGTTCAAAAGACCGAAGTTGGGGTTGAATGAGAAAAAACAATATGGCAGCATGGTGGGATTTGAACCCATTTTCTTTACCGGAGAGACTGGAGCCTTAATCCTTAGCGCCTTAGACCGCTCGGCCACGCTACCACAACACTAACTCTTGGCCAGCCAGGTTCCAAACTATACAATGCTAGTGCAATTCAACAACAACAACAAGAACAACAACAACAAGAACAACAACAACAACTATTTTGATGTATTTGCAAAAAAAAGAAAAATGAACAGCAGTTCAAATGCTTCAGCTTACTTACTACCACAACACTAACCCTTAGCCACCCAGGTTCCATACTATACACTGCTAGTACAATTCAACAACAACAACAACAACAACAACAACAATTATCTTGATGTATTTGTAAAAAAAAAGAAAATTGAACAGCAGTTCAAATGCTTCAGCTTACTTCCATAGAATAGGTGTACCAAGAAACATGCCGTGGCATTTGTTACTACGTCTCTAGGGAGTCACAAGTCCTTCTGTTGCTTCTTGTGAAAAGGGGGCAGGGGTGAAAAAAATCCATATGGCAGCGGTGGGATTCGAACCCACGCCCAGAGAGACTAGAGCCTAAATCCAGACCGCTTTAGACCGCATTGCGCTTTCTGCCCCCCACGCTAACGGAATTCAACATTACTAAACGTAATTATTGGTTTGAAAACACAAACGCTGCCTTATGGTTCCAACTGGGAATTGGAACAAGGTCACAAGAATGGGAATCAACAACAACAACCATTTTGACATGTTTATGTATGCAAAAAAAAAAAAAAATGAACAGCAGTTCAAAAAATGGGGTTGAAAAAAAAACAATATGACAGCGGTGGGATTTGAACCCACCACACTGGAGCCTTAATAAGCGCCTTAGACCACCCAGGTACCACAACACTAACTCTTGGCCACCCAGGTTCAAAACTATACAATGCTAGTGCAATTCAACAACAACAACAACAACAACAACAAGAACAACAACAAGAACTATTTTGATGTATTTGCAAAAAAAAGAAAAATGAACAGCAGTTCAAATGCTTCAGCTTACTTACTACCACAACACTAACCCTTAGCCACCCAGGTTCCATACTATACACTGCTAGTACAATTCAACAACAACAACAACAATTATCTTGATGTATTTGTAAAAAAAAAAGAAAATTGAACAGCAGTTCAAATGCTTCAGCTTACTTCCATAGAATAGGTGGACCAAGAAACATGCCGTGGCATTTGTTACTACGTCTCTAGGGAGTCACAAGTCCTTCTGTTGCTTCTTGTGAAAAGGGGGCAGGGGTGAAAAAAATCCATATGGCAGCGGTGGCATTCGAACCCACACCTCCAGAGAGACTGGAGCCTTAATCCAGCGCCTTAGACCGCTCGGCCACGCTACCACAACACTAACTCTTGGTCACCCAGGTTCCATACTATACAATGCTAGTGCAATTCAACAACAACAACAACAACAACAAGAACAACAACAACAACTATTTTGATGTATTTGCAAAAAAAAGAAAAATGAACAGCAGTTCAAATGCTTCAGCTTACTTACCACCACATCACAACAACAACAACAAGGTTCCAACAATACAACAACAACAACAACAACAACAACAACAACTATTTTGATGTATTTGCAAAAAAAAAAAAAATGAACAGCAGTTCAAATGCTTCAGCTTACTTACTACCACAACACTAACCCTTAGCCACCCAGGTTCCATACTATACACTGCTAGTACAATTCAACAACAACAACAACAACAACAACAACAACTATTTTGATGTATTTGCAAAAAAAAAAAAAATGAACAGCAGTTCAAATGCTTCAGCTTACTTACTACCACAACACTAACCCTTAGCCACCCAGGTTCCATACTATACACTGCTAGTACAATTCAACAACAACAACAACAACAACAATTATCTTGATGTATTTGTAAAAAAAAAGAAAATTGAACAGCAGTTCAAATGCTTCAGCTTACTTCCATAGAATAGGTGTATCAAGAAACATGCCGTTGCATTTGTTACTACGTCTCTAGGGAGTCACAAGTCCTTCTGTTGCTTCTTGTGAAAAGGGGCAGGGTGAAAAAAATCCATATGGCAGCGGTGGATTCAAACCCACGCCCCAGAAAACTGGAGCCTAAACCAGCGCCTTAGACCGCTCGGCCACACTCATTGCAAGTTTTCTGCCCCCCAGGTTTCGTACTATACGCCGCTTAACGGAATTCAACTACTACAATTGTAAAATTTTAACGTAATTATTGGTTTGAAAACACAAACGCTGCCTTATGAGCTTGCGCCAACTGGGAATTGAACCCAGGTCACAAGAATGGGAATTTTGTATGATACCACTACACCATTGGCGCTGACATGTTTGCGTGTATGCAAATATTCCATGGAACGGAACATTTTCTTTTACAGCAGTTCAAAAGACTGAAGTGGGGTTGAAAAAAAAACAATATGGCAGCGGTGGGATTTGAACCCACGCCTCCGGAGAGACTGGAGCCTTAATCCAGCGCCTTAGACCGCTCGGCCACGCTACCACAACACTAACTCTTGGCCACCCAGGTTCCAAACTATACAATGCAGTGCAACAACAACAACAACAACAACAACAACAACAACAACAACAACAACAACAACAAGAACTATTTTGATGTATTTGCAAAAAAAAGAAAAATGAACAGCAGTTCAAATGCTTCAGCTTACTTACTACCACAACACTAACCCTTAGCCACCCAGGTTCCATACTATACACTGCTAGTACAATTCAACAACAACAACAACAACAACAATTATCTTGATGTATTTGTAAAAAAAAAAATTGAACAAGTTGAACAGTTAAATGCTTCAACTTACTTCCATAGAATAGACAATTGAACAACAGTCAAGAAACATGCCGTGGCATTTGTTCACTACGTCTCTAGGGGTCACAAGTCCTTCTGTTGCTTCTGAAAAGGGGCAGGGGAAAAAAAAATCCATATGGCAGCGGTGGGATTCGAACCCACACCTCCAGAGAGACTGGAGCCTAAATCCAGTGCCTTAGACTGCTCGCCACACTACCGCATTGCAAGCTTTCTGCCCCCAGGTTTTGTACTAACACTAACGGAATTCAACAACTACAATTGGTTATTGGTTTGAAAACACAAACAATTTATGAGCTTGCGCCAACTGGCAATTCAACAACAAGAAGGGAATCAACAACAACAACCATTGGCGCAACATGTTTGAGTGTATGCAAATATTCCATGGAACGGAACAAAAAGCAGTTCAAAAATGAACAGGGTTTCAAATGGCAGCGGTGGGATTTGAACCCGCTCCGGAGAGACTGGAGCCTTAACCACATCACTAACCCAACACTAACTCTTGACCACCCAGGTTCCAAACTATACAATGCTAGTGCAATTCAACAACAACAACAACAACAACAACAACAACAACAACAACAACAACAACAACTATTTTGATGTATTTGCAAAAAAAAGAAAAATGAACAGCAGTTCAAATGCTTCAGCTTACTTACTACCACAACACTAACCCTTAGCCACCCAGGTTCCATACTATACACTGCTAGTACAATTCAACAACAACAACAACAACAACAATTATCTTGATGTATTTGTAAAAAAAAAAGAAAATTGAACAGCAGTTCAAATGCTTCAGCTTACTTCCATAGAATAGGTGTACCAAGAAACATGCCGTGGCATTTGTTACTACGTCTCTAGGGAGTCACAAGTCCTTCTGTTGCTTCTTGTGAAAAGGGGCAGGGGTGAAAAAAATCCATATGGCAGCGGTGGGATTCAAACCCGCCTCCAGAAAAACTGAGCCTAAATCCAGCGCCTTGGACCGCAGGCCACACTACCGCATTGCAAGTTTTCTGCCCCCAGGTTTTCGTACTATAACCCGCTAACGGAATTCAACTACTACAATTGTAAAATTTTAACGTAATTATTGGTTTGAAAACACAAAACAGCTGCCTTATGAGCTTGCGCCAACTGGGAATTGAACCCAGGTCACAAGAATGGGAATTTTGTATGATACCACTACACCATTGGCGCTGACATGTTTGCGTGTATGCAAATATTCCATGGAACGGAACATTTTCTTTACAGCAGTTCAAAAGACTGAAGTTGGGGTTGAAAAAAAAAACAATATGGCAGCGGTGGGATTTGAACCCACGCCTCCGGAGAGACGGGAGCCTTAATCCAGCGCCTTAGACAACTCGGCCACGCTACCACAACACTAACTCTTGGCCACCCAGGTTCCAAACTATACAAGTGCAATTCAACAACAACAACAACAACAACAACAACAACAACAACAACAACAACAACAACAACAACAACAACAACAACAATTTTGATGTTGCAAAAAAAAAAAAAAAAATGAACAGCAGTTCAAATGCTTCAGCTTACTTACTACCACAACACTAACCCTTAGCCACCCAGGTTCCATACTATACACTGCTAGTACAATTCAACAACAACAACAACAACAACAACTATTTTGATGTATTTGCAAAAAAAAAGAAAAAAAACAGCAGTTCAAATTGAACAGCAGTTCACAATGCTTCAGCTTACCCAGGTTCCATAGAATACTGCTGTACAATTCAACAACAACAACAACAAAACATGCCGTGGCAATTGAACAGCAGTTCAAACTACGTCTCTAGAATAGGTGTCAAGAAACATCCTTCTGTTGCTTCTCTAGGGAGTCAAAGTCCTTCTGTTGCTTCTTTGAAAAGGGGCAGGGGTGAAAAAATCCATATGGCAGCGGTGGATTGAACCCACGCCTCCAGAGAGACTGGAGCCTAAATCCAGCGCCTTAGACCGCTCGGCCACACTACCGCATTGCAAGCTTTTGCCCCAGGTTTTCGTACTATATACGCTAACGGAATTCAACTACTACAATTGTAAAATTTTAACGTAATTATTGGTTTGAAAACACAAATGCTGCCTTATGAGCTTGCGCCAAATGGGAATTGAACCCAGGTCACAAGAATGGGAATCTTGTATGATACCACTACACCATTGGCGCTGACATGTTTGCATGTATGCAAATATTCCATGGAACGGAACATTTTCTTTACAGCAGTTCAAAAGACCGAAGTGGGGTTGAAAAAAAAACAATATGACAGCGGTGGGATTTGAACCTACGTCTCCGGAGAGACTGGAGCCTTAATCCAGCGCCTTAGGACCGCTACCACGGCCACCCAGGTTCCAAACTATACAATGCTAGTGCAATTCACACAACAACAACAACAACAACAACAACAACAAGAACCCAGGTTCAAAAACTATACAATGCTAGTGCAATTCAACAACAACAACAACAACAACAACAATTCAACAACAACAACAACAACTATTTTGATGTATTTGCAAAAAAAAAGAAAAATGAACAGCAGTTCAAATGCTTCAGCTTACTTACTACCACAACACTAACCCTTAGCCACCCAGGTTCCATACTATACACTGCTAGTACAACAACAACAACAACAACAACAACAACAATTTTTGATGTATTTGCAAAAAAAAAAAAGCAAAAAAAAAAAATGAACAGCAGTTCAAATGCTTCAGCTTACTTCCATAGAATAGGTGGACCAAGAAACATGCCGTGGCATTTGTTACTACGTCTCTAGAGTCAAAAGTCCTTCTGTTGCTTCTTGTGAAAAGGGGCAGGGGTGAAAAAAATCCATATGGCAGCGGTGGGATTCGAACCCACACCTCCAGAGAGACTGGAGCCTTAATCCAGCGCCTTAGACCGCTCGGCCACGCTACCAACAACACTAACTCTTTGGTCCCCCAGGTTCCATACTATACAATGCTAGTGCAGTTCAACAACAACAACAACAACAAGAACAACAACAACAACTATTTTGATGTATTTGCAAAAAAAAAAAATGAACAGCAGTTCAAATGCTTCAGCTCTTTACTACCCACAACACTAACCCTTAGCCACCCAGGTTCCATACTATACACTGCTAGTACAATTCAACAACAACAACAACAACAACAATATTTTGATGTATTTGCAAAAAAAAAAGAAAAATGAACAGCAGTTCAAATGCTTCAGCTTACTTACTACCACAACACTAACCCTTAGCCACCCAGGTTCCATACTATACACTGCTAGTACAATTCAACAACAACAACAA
>CM072681.1:27723687-27823687 GCA_036884735.1 Huso huso
TTTTTTTCATGCATTAGTTTACAGTGCCCAATGCAGTGATAATAATAGTTGATGACCAGGAGTTATTGTTCAGTCTTTCTTTAATCAATAGAGCAGCACTTCATTCCAGCTGATCAACAAACAGAACTAGGGCTCAAAGTTGGCCAAAATCCTTAGGGGCATCTGGCTCCTAGATTTTAAAATTTGGTCGCCAAATAAAAATTTAGGGCCAACTAAATACTTTTAGTTAAAATATTTCAGTGACTTCAGTTTTCCCCCAATTGATTAAATCTACACTCTAGTGTTATTTATTAACAACATAGTCGTTTGAAAACGGCACCCAAAACACTTTGGATTTTAGTTTAGCATTTTATGGTTGCACAACATGATATAATTTACTGTACAAAATATGGATGATATTTTTATTAGTTTATTTAGTAGACACCTTTATCCAAGGACTTACAGAGACTAGGATGTGAACTATGCATCAGTTGCAGAGTCACTTACAATTACATCTCACCCAAAAACGGAACACAAGGAGGTTAAGTGACTTGCTCAGGGTCACACAACTACAGCACTGCACTCTCACTCTGAAGGCTTTCCAGCACACCCTGCTTAGCTAACGTTGTTTTCCAGTAGAATGCTGTCTTTCACCAACATTCCACATATCTAAAAATCCATAAACGACACAACAAAAGTACAAAGGGAAATATGTTTCTTTTTGCAAGCGATGAAATGGTTAGTGTAAACAGACATGTTTTATTATCCAATTTAAAAATGGGTAAACAATCGGACAATATAGGTAAACGTGAAATAGAATAAATAAGAAACAATTTCCTTATGACTAAATACTATCAATACATGTTTATGTTTGAAACAATCTCAAAACAACTAGAGTTGCAAGCAACTTTACGGCTTCAAGCAGTTATCGTGAAATTTTAGCGGCTTGGAAGGCGACATCGTGGGAGAGGTGGGGCGACATCGTGGGAGAACAACGCGGTTAGAAGCAGAAAGGAGAATTACATCTTTCAATTAAATCTGGAGTTGCTTTAATCAGAAAACATTGCAGCTTAAAAGCCCACAGCTGTGTGTTTTTTCTGATAACAAGCTGAAACTCCGGAGCAGCTGATTCAAATTCAGCGGCGTTCTGAGACATGGGGGAGGGCAGAGCCCGCAGCACAAACAAACAAAAGGCAGGCAGTTCAGTTCAGTTCGCAGTTTGGACCCCTTACTACAACAGTGTGCTGCCTTCCAGGAGCCCTCTGTCAAGCACATCACTGAGAATGTGGACGGGCTCCTAGAACAAACAGGAGGACGACCGGTAGTAGTCATCCACATCGGTACAAACAACATTGGAAGAGACAGAACAAGATCCTGCAAAACAAATTCAGAGAGCTAGGAAGGACAAGACCAAAACTGTGGTATTTTCTGGGATACTACCCGGCACCTTGCAAAGGACCATATGGACAGCTGAAATCCAAAATCAAAAATGCATGGCTGAAATCGTGGTGCACACACAGGAAAGGCGTCACCTTTCTTGAACATTGGAGCACAATCCACTCGGAGAAAGGATCCTTGAGGAGGTCCGAAGCATTTAAACTAGAAAGGAATGGGGAGAAAAAAAAAAACAGAAGGGAGACCACATCAAAACAAGGGCAACAACTCAGGTAAGACAACTATTAAATATATTTATCTTAATGCTAGAAGTCTCAGAAACAAAATGTTAGAACTTGAAGCTACTGCACTAACAAAACTACGATGTGATAGGTGTTACAGAAACTTGGTTGTCTGAGAGTGATGGAGACGAATATAATATTAGTGGGTACACACTATAGGAAAGAGACAGGCAGGACAGAAGGGCGGAGTGGTAGCGCTATACATAAGAAATAGTCTTGAAGCCCAGGTGTTAAATCAAGACAAAAGAAAACAAGAATCAATATGGGTCAGAATAATGGGCATAATAATAGAGCATGCTATAAATTCAGATGCCGTAAATTCAGATGCTGAGCAAAATAATTTGTTATACAATGACATTCTAAATGCGTGAAAAGGAGAAGCTATACTAATGGGGGATTTCAACTTCCCCCATATAAAATGGGAAAACCCAAAGTGGGCACGACGGACTAAAATTGAAATGGTGGAAATGACAAATGACTGCATCCTAACGCAACTTGTCAAGGCACCGACTAGAGGGAGGCATGCCTGATTTAGTCTTTTCAAATAATGAAGACAGAATAACTAAAACAAAGGTCAGAGAGCCATTGGCAAACTCAGACCACAACATGGTCTCATTTGAAGTATTTTTTTAAAACCCCAAAAGTAATGACTAAAGCTAAAGTTTACAATTTTAGAAAAGCAAACTATGAAGGTATGAAGCAGAGACTAACAGAAGTAGATTGGAGTAAAAGAGAAAACATCCACAGAGAAAGGATGGCTGTTTTAAAAAATGTAGTACTAGAGGCACAAAACAATTACATCCCAAAAGTAGACAAATCTAAATCTAAAACAAAATGGCCAAAATGGTTTAATAGATCAATTAAAAAATTATTTAGCGAAAAAGGCACTTTACAGAGCGTTTAAAGGACCAAAACAAAGTACACAGAAAGAGTACTTGGAACTGCAAAACAAGTCAAAAAAGGAAGTTAGAAAGGCCAAGAGAGAGATAGAAATCAATATTGCTAAGGGGCTAAAACCAATTCCAAAAATGTTTTTCCAATATTATAACAGCAAGAGAACATTCAAAGAGGAGGTTAAAATGTCTAAGACACAAATAGCAAAATCATAGATGAAGAAAAAAAAAAATAGCAAATATATTAAATGATTACATTTCACAGGTTTTTTTAAAGGAGGACACGGACAACATGCCCGACATGTTGACCTGTTCTATCCAATTTTAAATAACTTTAGCATAACAGAGGCAGAAGTGTTAAAGGAACTAGGAGCTCTAAAAGAAACAAATCCCCTGGGCGGATGAGATCCTCCCAATAGTACTCAAAGAAATGAAAGAAGTGATTTACAAACCGTTAACCGAGATCATGCAACAGTCTCTTGACACAGGGGTTGTGCCGACAGACTGGAAAATAGCAAATGTAATACCAATCCAAAAAAAGGAGACAAAACCGAACCAGGTAACTACAGACTAATAAGCCTGACTTCTATTATATGTAAACTTATGGAAACTATAATAAGATCCAAAATGGAAAATTACCTATATGGTAACAATATCCTATTTGACTTTTTTGAGGATGCAACATTGAAAATGGATAATTGGAAAGCACATGACATGGTTTATTTAGATTTCCAGAAAGCTTTTGACAAAGTCCTGCATAAAAGATTAATTCTCAAACTGAATGCAGTAGGGATTCAAGGAAATGCATGTACATGGATTAGGGAGTGGTTAACATGTAGAAAACAGAAAGTACTGATTAGAAGAGAAACCTCAAAATGGAGTGAGGTAACCAGTGGTGTGCCACAGGATCAATATTAGGTCCTCTGCTATTCCTAATCCACATTAATGATTTAGATTCTGGTATAGTAAGCAGACTCGTTAAATTTGCAGATGACAAAAATAGGAGGAGTGGCAAACACTGTTGCAGCAGCAAAGGTCATTCAAAATGATCTAGAAAGCATTCAGAAGTCGGCAGACACATGGCAATTGAAATTTAATAGAGAAAAGTGTAAAGTATTGCATGCAGGCAATAAAAACGTGCATTATAAATATCGTATGGGAGAAACTGAAATTGAAGAAGGAACTATGAAAAGACCCTAGAGTTTATGTTGACTCAGAAATGTCTTCATCTAGACATAAGAACATAAGAACATAAGAAAGTTTACAAACGAGAGGCCATTCAGCCCATCTTGCTCGTTTGGTTGTTAGTAGCTTATTGATCCCAGAATCTCATCAAGCAGCTTCTTGAAGGATCCCAGGGTGTCAGCTTCAACAACATTACAATGTGGGGAAGCTATAAAAAAGGCCAACAAGATGCTCGGATATATTGTGAGAGGTGTCGAATTTAAATCAAGGGATGTAATGTTAAAACTTTACAATGCATTAGTAAGACCTCACCTAGAATATTGTGTTCAGTTCTGGTACCTCGTTAAAAGGATATTGCTGCTCTAGAAAGAGTGCAAAGAAGAGCAACCAGAATTATCCGGTTTAAAAGGCATGTCAGATGCAGACAGGCTAAAGAATTGAATCTATTCAGTCTTGAACAAAAGAAGACTACGTGCATGATCTGATTCAAATTCAAAATCCTAAAAGGTATAGACAATGTCGACCCAGGGACTTCTTTGACCTGAAAGAAACAAGGACCAGGGGTCACAAATGGAGATTAGATAAAGGGGCATTCAGAACAGAAAATAGGAGGCACTTTTTTACACAGAGAATTGTGAGGGTCTGGAACCAACTCCCCAGTAATGTTGTTGAAGCTGACACCCGGGATCCTTCAAGAAGCTACTTTGATGAGATTCTGGGATCAATAAACTACTAACAACCAAAGCAAGATGGGCTGAATGGCCTCCTCTCTCGTTTGTAAACTTTCTTATGTTCTTATAAATGAATCGTTATCACAACTGTGATAACTGTGTCAATTTTGGCACACATATTGGAATTATTGGTTAGTAGGCAATTTAAATTTTATTTGGATGCACACAAAATTCTAAATAGTATGCAGTCATATAGACTGTGAAAATAATGCATATAAGAGGCTAACATTGTTCTAAATTCTAGATCGCTCTTTGTTTGAGTTTGTGTGCGTGTGTGAGCGTGTGGTGCCCTATTCTTCATTTTGTAATATAAAATAAAGTCTACAGCATGTATTGGTTTTTGTATATTTTAATGCCACTATCATTTAATGTGCATTCTTTTTAAAGCAATAGAAAGTGATAATAGTGTAACGATTGACTATCAGGGTGCTTGGCAAATACACAATTCACCATATATAATTGTCAGCAAACCGCTACTAGGACATAACATGTGCACGATTCATGAGTAACACCACTAATCCTCTGTCGAGGAATTATAAACAGGACAGAGTAGAGAAGAAGCTGAACAGAACCCAGAGAAATGGAGCATTTATTGTGCTCTGGAGATAATAGACCTTTGGAGAGTTGGCTCAAATACAGAACAAATTATTTCATAATAAATCACATCCAAAGTTATGTGATAGCACTCAATAGTTAACCATCTGACCCAACAAACATATCTGGCTGAAAAACATTATATTGCACACCTTAAAAACCCTTTGGGTCCATTTATTCAGCGCGTCAGGCGCGCCAGGTCCAATTTATTTTCACACGCCGCGGTTTATTTTAGGCGTGCTGTTGAAAAGTATTTTTCCACAGTAAAACAGGTTTAAAAGGCTCTGCATATCAACAGGACACTCAGTTCTGCATCTCCAGCACCACTCCACCCCTTGTTTGCTATATTTTCAAAAACTCAATAATAGTACATACCAATAAATCATCTCTTGATCACTCGTTTTATCACCAAACTCCTCAATAATGCGATCCAAGTCATTATTTTATTACTATAACATCTAAAAAAAGCTCTGCAAATGTTGTGATATTCTTTGAGCGCTGGATGCGGAAGCAGCTATCTTGTTTGTTTATGTCCGTGTCATCTATGTGGTGTCGGGCTATCAGTATTCATGAGATCGCTTTTTTTTGGCTTTCTCTCAGCTCCTGTCGCTCTCACTCAGCCATTGAATGGTTTTCTCTTTTTCCGAGAAAACCTTTTTTTTGTCTTTTGATGATGTCGACTGGGTCCACATAGGACCTAAATGGTTAATCATATTACGCATAAGCTAGTTGCACACCTTGGTTAATCATGTATATTGTGATCAGTGAAAAAAACAAAAAACTCCATATTAAAAACACAGACTGCTTCGTTGTCACCTATTGAGGATTTGCGATTGTGGTTTTATCAGTTTGGTCTTAATTATAACTATGAATGTAGTTATGAAATAAATAAAAAAACAGACGCCATATCAGTAAGTATTTTGTCAGTACAGTATACCCATTCACTTGAATTCGTGATGTAGATACTATTGAATCAGAGCCGATTTGTCTGTAAACACAGCCCTATAAATACACCTTAATATAATTAAAATAAACGGTAGAACGAACTGACATCACAATATATATTAACATTCTGCCGAAATTATATTCATGGTAGCTTTAATAAAACGAATTTGTTCATAAGTTTTACAAACTGCGTATAATTTATCTTGAGACTGAATTTTCCCATTGACTTGTCAACACATTGTGGCGGTAGGTTTATACTAGAAACACATACAAAAACGAAAGAGGCATTATTGCAGGCAAAAGACGCGGTGCGCTAGTTTTTTAAATAAGAAAAGGTTAAACAAACACTTTGCTCACAGAGCGAAAATAAAATATAAACAAAACAAATCTTTTAACACAATACAGCACAGGTCCTTTAAGGTCAGGCTGGGCAGTAGCTTTGATGGTTCCTTTTTAAGTTGTGTTGTCTTTCTTTTATTTCTACTCTCCACTGTCGCTGTCGTTCCTTCTCTGAACACCCCAGCACGAACTGGATGCTTGGAGGTTTTATACAGGTGACCATTTCCGATTAGCAACAATTTAAACAATTAACTAACTCGGGAGATGGCCACCTTCTGCACAGTGTGTGTGTGCGTGTGCGTGTGCTGCATTTTTTTTCCCAAGCGTTGATGCAGCTGCAACAGTTCTTCAAAAAAATGTTTTCTTAGTTTGCAATATGTGTCTTTTTATACTGTAGTGTGTGTAAAATATCAGGATTTCAGGGTATTTACTGTGGTTTAAGTTACACCAGTTAGTGAAACTGATCGCTGGACACCAGGAAAAATGACTGCTTTGAAAATATTTTTCCAAGACTGTACTCACGTTTCCATGTTAACAGCTGCCCCTAGTGGTGGGAATGTGTCAGGGTAAAAAATTGGTGAAACTGGCATGTCACCCATATTGCTTGGCTCATGGCGGTCATGTTTGTTGATGCAGGAACTTTTTCTTGCTAATTTTTAGAGGACAGTACAAAGATAACGATAAACCAATATTCACATCAATCGGTCAAAGGGCTCATGAGGAGTTGTTGTTGCCGCGTTTACGCAAAATCCAACATAGCTGCCGCACCATGTGACCAATCCATTTTTCCTTAAGTAGAATCAACCGTGGGACATGTGCGCACTATGTACAACATTTTTCACAGCTGTACCATTTACCTGCTCACGAGAACAAGACTTTGAATATTGTCCAAACTTTTCATTAAACCAAGATGGCTGCTTTAATTCATGTGACCAAAGGTCGCATATATTGACCTAACACAACATCACACAGTCAACATCTGTGTCAAATTTTGTGTGTTTTGGTGTTGTAGTTTTATAGCCAGTTGCGTATGTTGATGATGTCATGCAGTGTGGACGCCATGATTTTCACAGTAGCAACTTCCCTTGAACAAGCGTAACAGATGACCATACTGAGAGGTTTTATTCCAATTTTTGTTTCAATCAGATAAGCGGTTTCAGAGAAGAAGATGTTTGAATTTTGATGATTTTATATTTTTATGGTAATTTTATGTCATTAACCAATGTGGTTGCCAAACCACAGAACCAATCAGCTTCATATTAATCAGCTTCAGTTAATCATGGACTATCTCTCAACATGTATAGCAATTTTCAGAACTCTGTACTAAGCGGTTTCCGATACATAGGCGTTTTAACAAATTCCAAAAATCCAATATGGCTGCCGAACCATGTGACATCCCCAGCCTACGGCTTGGAAGCCTAAAATCTTTACCAAGTATTCAACCCTACAATCCGATACAAATACATTTTCAAGGATGGGAGAACGAATTGAGTGAAATTGTGTGAGAAATAAATATATGGGGAAATTTATAAATGATGCACAGCTAGGGCGATCTTATTTTCTTAAACGAAAACAATTTTCAGCATTTTTACCAAACATGTTCTAACTGTTTTGTTGTTCTATGGCAATTATAAAAAGTAATTACAGAAAAAGGCAGTACAGCCCATGTATCCAAGTCAGAGGAGGGTTTGTTACTTACCTGTAAAGTTTACCGCTGCACTCTTCTGACAAGCTGCTTGTTTCACACACAGTCATTGAAAACTTACTACCTTATTTTCTTGATTGTTTATCCAGCAATATTATCTTATTGACAGAAGTTGTTTATAAAAAATAATTTTTATATTTAATTAAATATCAAAAACTAACCGCAATTCTTAACGAGAGATACTAACAGACTGCACCGATTACTTCACAAGCGCAAACATCGCTTCATTCTCTGTTTTGTTTGGCTGTTAGCAACTTCACTTTCAAATATGATTTGCTAAAAAAAACTTAAATGACAGCATATATTTAATTGACCAATCGAAAGCAGCAGTTGTGCTGCTTATTGTGGTGACATTTTTCAAGTTCCTTGTTGTTTTAATCAACAAGGTACAGCTGCCTGTCGCCGATTCACACCACTGGAACAGATCCGCTGGGCGCCGACGGCGACGTTGGCATCAAAGTGTTAAAGAGAATACAAATAAATTGAAGACCTTTTAAGACTTCAGCTGCACATCTGTCATATTTAAGACCTTTCAAGGCCTTTAAAATGGAAAACAAATATAAGACTTTTAAGGCTCTGCAGGAACCTGAAAGATAACACTTTGTGTCTCTGCACACGCTGACACTGTCTGTGTGTTGTGGGGGGGGGCGTTTCTTTCATACAGGAGTTTTGAAATGCACGTTTTTCTAAAAGACTGTAAACAGCATACAAAAAGCTTGCAAATCAAAAAAAAGTCAAAATATTTAATCAGGCTACAGCCCGACTAAGCCAATAGGTTCCTACGCCTATGTTGCTGTATAATGTGCAGCAACCGTAAAATTAATGTTTTTTAATCTGTTATGTCAGACTTCTGTTGAATTTTTAAGCATTTGATTCCCTGTGTACACAAAGACTGCAGTCCTGATTTAACCACTGGGCAAGCAGAGCTCTCGGTGACTGATTTTTCAGGCACGTGACTGAGCACACCTTACTGGCAATACATCGTAATTAGAAAAGTGTAATGCAAAATATTGCAAACAGACTCATCCGATTTGAACACGGGACCTTTCACACCCAAAGCGAGAATCATACCCCTAGACAAACGAGTCAACTGCTGGCACTGACTTGGTTCCACGAGCTTCTAAAGAAGTGTAGACCTAGATGCTCTGTATTGAGGAATTAGTGTCGCCTTGCTGTGTGCCTGTTAGGGACAGACTGATTTGCTTTACCTGGCGGCTAGCATTTCTATGGGCATCGAGAGGTGGTCGCTATAAATGAGGAACTGGTTTAGATGGGATTTAGTTTCGATATGCATACATACACATCAAAATAAACAAAACAAAACAAGACTGTGTTTCATTGTTTTGCAAAGGGATGCACTGCAATGTCTGCACAGAGCAGCAGTCCCAGCACTGAGGTGACACGGGGCTTTGACCTGCTCCGTTCGACCTGGGCCGATTCAGCCCTCTAGCTACCTATTTTTTTTTTTCACATGCCATCTTCATGGCATGCACCTTTTGAAAGAAAATAGAATACAATAATTGCTTCATCGTGATAGTACTGGCATGATGCGCACCAGCCTGCTGTCTATGAAATAATAATTACAGAAATAATCAATCAATAAACACCATAAAAATCTCCAACAAACACCAGTCGCTGTATTAACGCCTATCGAGTAGACGACGGACCTGTCCCAGCAGCCAACGTTACAGTAGCTTAATTAAAACTTTGAAGGTTATTTTGGGAACAGAGGTGTTGGTGGTATAGTGGTGAGCATAGTTGCATTTCAAGCAGTTGACCCGGGTTCGATTCCCAGCCAACGCAAGTGTATTTTGAACTTTTTCTTTTAAGATTGGAATAAAGCATAATACATTCCCAACTAATTTGCTTTTACACCCGCAATTGGTTTCCTTTGTTCAAACTGGAGAATAGTCTTAAAAGCATTACTTTTTAAAGTATCACTGTGAGTTATAATGCTCTGTGAGGTGATATTAGTCACTACATTAAGCCCCATCAAACGAATGTGTTCATTTGTAATCATGCATTGATAATGCGTTGTCGGAAAACTGCAAATATGGATGGAAGCGTGAGTTGAATGATTAATCACATTCTAAGGATTGATATCGTCCTGTTGTTAGTCCTGCCACATAAAAGATGGCGTTGCAGTTATATGCGCTGCAAAATCAAATATTTAAAATTAAACAACCATCTGATAGAACATACTGCAGCCGGATTGTTTTAGACAATAATATGGGCTTATGAAAAAAAATGAAACATGTTACCAAAATAGTCATTGCTGTATGATGCACAGCAACTGTAAAATGAATGGTTTTATAATCTGTTATGTCAGACTTCTGTTGAAGTTTTAAGCATTTAATTCCCTGTGTACATGTCACCGTCACGTGGACATCACAATAGTAACCCATCGTTCTGTAGTCGTGTTCACGTCACCTAGTGATTTATCGACACTAGAAATCCAATTAACCAATTCCACTAATTTTGAACAAGTTCTAATTCCCAGGTGTACACTCTTCACAGACAGCTCAAAACCATTTCACATGACAGGGGAAACAGTAATACAAATGTACAAAGTTTTTTTCTATTTACATCAATGATAAAACACACCATGCAATTACAGGGTCAAACATCACATAAAAACAGCATAAACACATAACTCCAGCTTCCAGTTGTCAGTCCCGTGTCTGGCTCTGGGTTCTATACTTCAGATCACGTGCAGTCCAAGCAGGCCACAGCTACTGTCAGATTATCAAAAGAAAACAAAAATAATAATAATAATAATAATAATAATAATAATAATAATAATAATAATAATATCTTAGGTCTGGTACACCTCCAGTAATCAAAACATAGCAGCAGTACCATACCAAAGAACCAACTTTGGCAATCGATCCAAACAATTTATTAAAACTATACAGTTAAAATAATAAAAAAGAAAGTGGTATATTTAAAACCATGCCAACAGTAGCAGTGTTACAATTGTTCAGGGCCTACATAAAATACGCAGCTTCTACAGTCATTCATTCAGCATACAATACAAAACACGTTATATAATTGTATTTTCTAAAATGGAAAACAACCAGATAAATAAAACTATAGAGATACAAAAGAAAGATGAAATAAAATAGAACTTCGCTTTCGGGGAAAGTGCCACACTGCTTTCCCCACGTTCATCAGCCTCCAATGCAGCACACCACAGGACCGTGTAGCTCTCGAGCTGTTACACACCATCACCGTCCAGCTGCAGGAAAAACAAGATACTCTGCTGTCTCGTTTAGTTTCGTCTCGCTTCACCTCGTCTCACTCCCTCAGCTCCTCTGCTCCACGGGTTGCTTCCCTGGCTCTATTTATACTCCCTTATTGTATCGCAGTTCAATCTCTCTCGTATTCCGTTCATTTCAATCCCTATACATTGAATATAGTTTGGACATATACAAAAATTGAACAGTGAATATAGTTGTTTTTGGACAAAAAAAATTATACAATGAATTTAGTAGTTATTTAGACATTAAAAAAATTATACAGTGAATATAGTTGTTTAGATATTGAAAAATGGTACAGTAAATATAGTTGTTTGGACATATTAAAAAAATTGTACGGTGAATATAGTTGTTTGGACATGTTAAATGGTATAGTGAATACAGTTGTTTGGACATATAAAAAATTCTACAGTGAATATAGTTGTTGTTTGGACATATTAAAAAATTATACTGTGAATATAGTTGTTCGGACATTTTTTTAAAAATTGTACAGTGAGTATAGTTGTTTGGACATATAAAACAATTGTACAGTGAGTATAGTTTGGACATATAAAAATGGTACAGTGAATATAATTGTTGTTTGGACATATTAAAAAATTGAAGTGTGACTATAGTTTGGACATATTAAAAAACTGAACAGTGAATATAGCTTGGACATAAAAGTACCTTGCTCATAGGTACAGCAGCAGTGTCCCCCACTTGGGATTGAACCCACAACCCTCCAGTCAGATCCAGAACCCTAACCACTAAACCACACAGTTGTTGTTAAGACATTTAAAAAAATATATACAGTGAATATAGTTGTTTAGACATTTTAAAAAATTGTACAGAATATAGTTGTTTACACATAAAAAAAAACATTATACAGTGAATATAGTTGTTGTTTGGACATATTAAGAAATTGTACAGTGAATATAGTTGTTGTTTGGACATATTAAGAAATTGTACAGTGAATATAGTTGTTGTTTGGACATATTAAAAAATTGTACAGTGAATATAGTTGTTTGGAAATATTTAAAAAAATTGTACAGTGAATATTGTTGTTGTTTGGAAAAATTAAAAAATTGTACAGTGAATATAGTTGTTTGGAAATATTTTTAAAAAATTGTACAGTGAATATTGTTGTTGTTTGGACATATTCAAAAATTGTAAAGTGAATATGGTTGATGTTTGGACATATTAAAACAATGTAAGGTGAATATAGTTGTTGTTTGGACATATACAAAAATTGTAAAGTGAATATGGTTGTTTGGACATATAAAAAACTGCATATTGAATATCGTTGTTTGGACATATAAAACAATTGTACAGTGAATATAGTTGTTGTTTGGACATATTAAATATTGTACAGTGAATATAGTTGTTTGGACACATAAAAAAATTGTATAGTGAATATAGTTTTTATTTAGACATTTAAAAAAGTATACAGTAAATATAGTTGTTTGGACATATAAAAACATTGTACAGTGAATATAGTTGTTTGGACATATAAAAAAATGTAATGTGACTATAGTTGTTTGGACATTATTATTATTATTTGTTTATTTAGCAGACGCCTTTATCCAAGGCGACTTACAGAGACTAGGGTGTGTGAACTACGCATCAGCTGCACAGTTACTTACAACTACATCTCACCCGAAAGACGGAGCACAAGGAGGTGAAGTGACTTGCTCAGGGTCACACAATGAGTCAGTAGGTAAGGTGGAATTTGAACCAGGGACCTCCTAGTTACAAACCCTTTACTTTAACCACTGGACCACACAGCCTCCTCAATTTATTTAAAAAGTACATATTTAAAAAGTACAGTGAATACAGCTTGGACATATGAAAAAATTGTACATTGAATATAGTTTGGACATATACAAAAATTGTACTGTGAATATAGTTGTTTGGACATATAAAAAAATTGTATGGCGAGTATAGTTGTTGTTTGGACACATTTAAAAATTGTACAGTGAATATAGTTATTTAGACAGCAGGGTGAAGTAGAAGGGCAGCAGTGTGGAGTAGTAGTTAGTGCATGTCAGCGCCAATGGTGTAGTGGTATCATAAAAGATTCCCATTCTTGTGACCTGGGTTCAATTCCCAGTTGGCGCAAGCTAATAAGGCATCGTTTGTGTTTTCAAACCAATAATTACGGTAAAATTTTACAGTTGTTTTAGTTGAATTGCGTTAGCGGCGATAGTAATCTGAAACCTAGGGTGGCAGAAAACTTCCAATGCGGTAGTGTTGCCGAGCGGTCTAAGGCGCTGGATTTAGGCTCCAGTCTCTCTGGAGGCGGGTTCGAATCCCACCGCTGCCATATGGATTATTTTCACCCTGCCCCTTTTCACAAGAAGCAACAGAAGGACTTGTGTCTCCCTAGAGGCGTAGTAACAAATGCCACGGCATGTTTCTTGATACACCTATTCTATGGAAGTAAGCTGAAGCATTTGAACTGCTGTTCAATTTTCTTTTTTTTTTTACAAATACATCAAGATAATTGTTGTTGTTGTTGTTGTTGAATTGTACTAGCAGTGTATAGTATGGAACCTGGGTGGCTAAGGGTTAGTGTTGTGGTAGTAAGTAAGCTGAAGCATTTGAACTGCTGTTCATTTTTTTTTTTTTTGCAAATACATCAAAATAGTTGTTGTTGTTGTTGTTGAATTGCACTAGCATTGTATAGTATGGAACCTGGGTGACCAAGAGTTAGTGTTGTGGTAGCGTGGCCGAGCGGTCTAAGGCGCTGGATTAAGGCTCCAGTCTCTCCGGAGGCGTGGGTTCACATCCCACCGCTGCCATATGGATTATTTTCACCCCTGCCCCCTTTTCACAAGAAGCAACAGAAAGACTTGTGACTCTCTAGAGACGTAGTAACAAATGCCACGGCATGTTTCTTGATACACCTATTCTATGGAAGTAAGCTGAAGCATTTGAACTGCTGTTCAATTTTCTTTTTTTTTTACAAATACATCAAGATAATTGTTGTTGTTGTTGTTGTTGTTGAATTGTACTAGCAGTGTATAGTATGGAACCTGGGTGGCTAAGGGTTAGTGTTGTAGTAGTAAGTAAGCTGAAGCATTTGAACTGCTGTTCATTTTCTTTTTTTTTTGCATACAAGTTAGTTGTTGTTGTTGAATTGCACTAGCATTGTATAGTATGGAACCTGGGTGACCAAGAGTTAGTGTTGTGGTAGCGTGGCCGAGCGGTCTAAGGCGGTGGATTAAGGCTCCAGTCTCTCCGGAGGCGTGGGTTCAAATCCCACCGCTGCCATTTTGTTTTTTTTTCAACCCCACTTCGGTCTTTTGAACTGCTGTAAAAGAAAATGTTCCGTTCCATGGAATATTTGCATGCATGCGTGCATGTCAGCGCCAATGGTGTAGTGGTATCATACAAGATTCCCATTCTTGTGACCTGGGTTCAATTCCCAGTTGGCGCAAGCTAATAAGGCATCGTTTGTGTTTTCAAACCAATAATTACGGTAAAATTTTACAGTTTTTAGTTGAATTGCGTTAGCGGCGTATAGTACGAAACCTAGGGTGGCAGAAAACTTGTAATGTGGTAGTGTGGCCGAGCGGTCTAAGGCGCTGGATTTAGGCTCCAGTCTCTCTGGAGGCGTGGGTTCGAATCCCACTGCTGCCATATGGATTATTTTCACCCCTGCACCCTTTTCACAAGAAGCAACAGAAGGACTTGTGACTCCCTAGAGACGTAGTAACAAATGCCACGGCATGTTTCTTGATACACCTATTCTATGGAAGTAAGCTGAAGCATTTGAACTGCTGTTCAATTTTCTTTTTTTTTACAAATACATCAAGATAATTGTTGTTGTTGTTGTTGTTGTTGTTGTTGTTGAATTGTACTAGCAGTGTATAGTATGGAACCTGGGTGGCTAAGGGTTAGTGTTGTGGTAGTAAGTAAGCTGAAGCATTTGAACTGCTGTTCATTTTTCTTTTTTTTTTGCAAATACATCAAAATAGTAGTTGTTGTTGTTGTTGTTGTTGTTGTTGTTGAATTGCACTAGCATTGTATAGTATGGAACCTGGGTGACCAAGAGTTAGCGTTGTGGTAGCGTGGCCGAGCGGTCTAAGGCGTTGGATTTAAGCTCCAGTCTCTCTGGAGGCGTGGGTTCGAATCCCACCGCTGCCGTATGGATTATTTTCACCCCTGCCCCCTTTTCACAAGAAGCAACAGAAGGACTTGTGACTCCCTAGAGACGTAGTAACAAATGCCACGGCATGTTTCTTGATACACCTATTCTATGGAAGTAAGCTGAAGCATTTGAACTGCTGTTCAATTCATTTTTTTTTACAAATACATCAAGATAATTGTTGTTGTTGTTGTTGTTGTTGAATTGTACTAGCAGTGTATAGTTTGGAACCTGGGTGGCTAAGGGTTAGTGTTGTGGTAGTAAGTAAGCTGAAGCATTTGAACTGCTGTTCAATTTTCTTTTTTTTTTACAAATACATCAAGATAATTGTTGTTGTTGTTGTTGTTGTTGTTGAATTGCACTAGCATTGTATAGTATGGAACCTGTGTGACCAAGAGTTAGTGTTGTGGTAGCGTGGCCGAGCGGTCTAAGGCGCTGGATTAAGGCTCCAGTCTCTCCGGAGACGTGGGTTCAAATCCCACCGCTGCCATTTTGTTTTTTTTTCAACCCCACTTCGGTCTTTTGAACTGCTGTAAAAGAAAATGTTCCGTTCCATGGAATATTTGCATGCATGGGTGCATGTCAGCGCCAATGGTGTAGTGGTATCATACAAGATTCCCATTCTTGTGACCTGGGTTCAATTCCCAGTTGGCGCAAGCTGATAAGGCAGCGTTTGTGTTTTTAAACCAATAATTACGTTAAAATTTTACAATTGTTGTAGCTGAATTGCGTTAGCGGTGTATAGTACGAAACCTAGGGTGGCAGAAAACTTGCAATGCGGTAGTGTGGCTGAGCGGTCTAAGGCGCTGGATTTAGGCTCCAGTCTCTCTGGAGGCGTGGGCTCGAATTCCACCGCTGCCATATGGATTATTTTCACCCCTACCCCCTTTTCACAAGAAGCAACAGAAGGACTTGTGACTCCCTAGAGACGTAGTAACAAATGCCACGGCATGTTTCTTGATACACCTATTCTATGGAAGTAAGCTGAAGCATTTGAACTGCTGTTTAATTTTTTTTTTTTTTACAAATACATCAAGATAATTGTTGTTGTTGTTGTTGTTGTTGTTGAATTGTACTAGCAGTGTATAGTATGGAACCTGGGTGGCTAAGGGTTAGTGTTGTGGTAGTAAGTAAGCTGAAGCATTTGAACTGCTGTTCATTTTTTTTTTTTTTTGCATACATCAAAATAGTTGTTGTTGTTGTTGTTGTTGTTGTTGAATTGCACTAGCATTGTATAGTATGGAACCTGGGTGACCAAGAGTTAGTGTTGTGGTAGCGTGGCCGAGCGGTCTAAGGCGCTGGATTTAGGCTCCAGTCTCTCTGGAGGCGTGGGTTCGAATCCCACCGCTGCCATATGGATTTTTTCACCCCTGCCCCTTTTCACAAGAAGCAACAGAAGGACTTGTGACTCCCTAGAGACGTAGTAACAAATGCCACGGCATGTTTCTTGGTACACCTATTCTATGGAAGTAAGCTGAAGCATTTGAACTGCTGTTCAATTGTCTTTTTTTTTTTACAAATACATCAAGATAATTGTTGTTGTTGTTGTTGTTGTTGTTGAATTGTACTAGCAGTGTATAGTATGGAACCTGGGTGGCTAAGGGTTAGTGTTGTGGTAGTAAGTAAGCTGAAGCATTTGAACTGCTGTTCATTTTTCTTTTTTTTTTTGCAAATACATCAAAATAGTTGTTGTTGTTGTTGTTGTTGAATTGCACTAGCATTGTATAGTATGGAACCTGGGTGGCCAAGAGTTAGTGTTGTGGTAGCGTGGCCGAGCGGTCTAAGGCGCTGGATTAAGGCTCCAGTCTCTCCGGAGGTGTGGGGACAAATCGCACCGCTGCCATGTTGTTTTTTTTTCAACCCCACTTCGGTCTTTTGAACTGCTGTAAAAGAAAATGTTCCGTTCCATGGAATATTTGCATGCATGCGTGCATGTCAGCGCCAATGGTGTAGTGGTATCATACAAGATTCCCATTCTTGTGACCTGGGTTCAATTCCCAGTTGGCGCAAGCTGATAAGGCAGCGTTTGTGTTTTCAAACCAATAATTACGTTAAAATTTTACAATTGTTTTAGTTGAATTGCGTTAGCGGCGTATAGTACGAAACCTAGGGTGGCAGAAAACTTGCAATGCGGTAGTGTGGCCGAGCGGTCTAAGGCGCTGGATTTAGGCTCCAGTCTCTCTGGAGGCGTGGGTTCGAATCCCACCGCTGCCATATGGATTTTTTTCACCCCTGCCCCCTTTTCACAAGAAGCAACAGAAGGACTTGTGACTCCCTAGAGACGTAGTAACAAATGCCACGGCATGTTTCTTGATACACCTATTCTATGGAAGTAAGCTGAAGCATTTGAACTGCTGTTCAATTTTTTTTTTTTTAAATACATCAAGATAATTGTTGTTGTTGTTGTTGTTGTTGTTGTTGTTGTTGTTGTTGTTGTTGTTGAATTGTACTAGCAGTGTATAGTATGGAACCTGGGTGGCTAAGGGTTAGTGTTGTGGTAGTAAGTAAGCTGAAGCATTTGAACTGCTGTTCATTTTTTTTTTTTTTGCAAATACATCAAAATAGTTGTTGTTGTTGTTGTTGTTGTTGTTGTTGAATTGCACTAGCATTGTATAGTATGGAACCTGGGTGGCCAAGAGTTAGTGTTGTGGTAGCGTGGCCGTGGCGGTCTAAGGCGCTGGATTAAGGCTCCAGTCTCTCGGGAGGCGTGGGTTCAAATCCCACCGCTGCCATATTGTTTTTATTTCAACCCACCGGGTCTTTTGAACTGCTGTAAAAGAAAATGTTCCGTTCCATGGAATAGTTGCATGCATGCGTGCATGTCAGCGCCAATGGTGTAGTGGTATCATACAAGATTCCCATTCTTGTGACCTGGGTTCAATTCCCAGTTGGCGCAAGCTCATAAGGCAGCTTTTGTTTTCAAACCAATAATTACGTTAAAATTTTACAATTGTTTTAGTTGAATTACCGTTAGCGGGCATAGTAAAAAAAACCTAGGGTGGCAGAAAACTTGCAATGCGGTAGTGTGGCCGGCGGTCTAAGGCGTTGGATTTAGGCTCCAGTCTCTGGAGGCGTGGGTTCGAATCCCACCGCTGCCATATGGATTATTTTCACCCCTGCCCCCTTTTCACAAGAAGCAACAGAAGGACTTGTGACTCCCTAGAGACGTAGTAACAAATGCCACGGCATGTTTCTTGATACACCTATTCTATGGAAGTAAGCAGAAGCATTTGAACTGCTGTTCAATTGTTTTTTTTTTTTTACAAATACATCAAGATAATTGTTGTTGTTGTTGTTGTTGTTGTTGTTGAATTGTACTAGCAGTGTATAGTATGGAACCTGGGTGGCTAAGGGTTAGTGTTGTGGTAGTAAGTAAGCTGAAGCATTTGAACTGCTGTTCATTTTTCTTTTTTGCAAATACATCAAAATAGTTCTTGTTGTTGTTGTTGTTGTTGTTGTTGAATTGCACTAGCATTGTATAGTTTGGAACCTGGATGGCCAAGAGTTAGTGTTGTGGTAGCGTGGCGAGCGGTCTAAGGCGCTGGCTTAAGACTCCAGTCTCCGGAGGCGTGGGTTCAAATCCACCGCTGTCATTTTTTTTTTTCAACCCCACTTCGGTCTTTTGAACTGCTGTAAAAGAAAATGTTCCGTTCCATGGAATATTTGCATGTATGCGTGCATGTCAGCGCCAATGGTGTAGTGGTATCATACAAGATTCCCATTCTTGTGACCTGGGTTCAATTCCCAGTTGGCGCAAGCTGATAAGGCAGCGTTTGTGTTTTCAAACCAATAATTACGTTAAAAATTTTACAATTGTTGTAGTTGAATTTGTTAGCGGTGTATAGTCACGAAACCTAGGGTGGCAGAAAACTTGCAATGCGGTAGTGTGGCTGAGCGGTCTAAGGCGCTGGATTTAGACTCCAGTCTCTCTGGAGGCGTGGGCTCGAATCCCACCGCTGCCATATGAATTATTTTCACCCCTACCCCCTTTTCACAAGAAGCAACAGAAGGACTTGTGACTCCCTAGAGACGTAGTAACAAATGCCACGGCATGTTTCTTGATACACCTATTCTATGGAAGTAAGCTGAAGCATTTGAACTGCTGTTTATTTTTTTTTTTTTTTACAAATACATCAAGATAATTGTTGTTGTTGTTGTTGTTGTTGTTGAATTGTACTAGCAGTGTATAGTATGGAACCTGGGTGGCTAAGGGTTATTGTTGTGGTAGTAAGTAAGCTGAAGCATTTGAACTGCTGTTCATTTTTTTTTTTTTTGCAAATACATCAAAATAGTTGTTGTTGTTGTTGTTGTTGTTGTTGTTGTTGTTGTTGAATTGCACTAGCATTGTATAGTATGGAACCTGGGTGACCAAGAGTTAGTGTTGTGGTAGTCGCCGAGCGGTCTAAGGCGCTGGATTTAGGCTCCAGTCTCTCTGGAGGTGGGGTTCGAATCCCACCGCTGCCATATGGATTTTTTTCACCCTGCCCCTTTTCACAAGAAGCAACACAAGGACTTGTGACTCCCTAGAGACGTAGTAACAAATGCCACGGCATGTTTCTTGATACACCTATTCTATGGAAGTAAGCTGAAGCATTTGAACTGCTGTTCAATTTTTTTTTTTACAAATACATCAAGATAATTGTTGTTGTTGTTGTTGTTGTTGTTGTTGAATTGTACTAGCAGTGTATAGTATGGAACCTGGGTGGCTAAGGGTTAGTGTTGTGGTAGTAAGTAAGCTGAAGCATTTGAACTGCTGTTCATTTTTCTTTTTTTTTTGCAAATACATCAAAATAGTTGTTGTTGTTGTTGTTGTTGTTGTTGTTGAATTGCACTAGCATTGTATAGTATGGAACCTGGGTGGCCAAGAGTTAGTGTTGTGGTAGCGTGGCCGAGCGGTCTAAGGCGCTGGATTAAGGCTCCAGTCTCTCCGGAGGCGTGGGTTCAAATCCCACCGCTGCCATATTGTTTTTTTCAACCCCACTTCGGTCTTTTGAACTGGTGTAAAAGAAAATGTTCCGTTCCATGGAATATTTGCATGCATGCGTGCATGTCAGCGCCAATGGTGTAGTGGTATCATACAAGATTCCTATTCTTGTGACCTGGGTTCAATTCCCAGTTGGCGCAAGCTGATAAGGCAGCGTTTGTGTTTTCAAACCAATAATTACGTTAAAATTTTACAATTGTTGTAGTTGAATTGCATGCTATGTATATAATACGAAACCTAGGGTGGCAGAAAACTTGCAATGCGGTAGTGTGGCTGAGCGGTCTAAGGCGCTGGATTTAGACGCCAGTCTTTCTGGAGGCGTGGGCTCGAATCCCACCGCTGCCATATGGATTATTTTCACCCCTACCCCCTTTTCACAAGAAGCAACAGAAGGACTTGTGACTCCCTAGAGATGTAGTAACAAATGCCACGGCATGTTTCTTGGTACACCTATTCTATGGAAGTAAGCTGAAGCATTTGAACTGCTGTTCAATTTTCTTTTTTTTTTACAAATACATCAAGATAATTGTTGTTGTTGTTGTTGTTGTTGTTGTTGAATTGTACTAGCAGTGTATAGTATGGAACCTGGGTGGCTAAGGGTTAGTGTTGTGGTAGTAAGTAAGCTGAAGCATTTGAACTGCTGTTCATTTTTTTTTTTTTTTGCAAATACATCAAAATAGTTGTTGTTGTTGTTGTTGTTGTTGTTGAATTGCACTAGCATTGTATAGTATGGAACCTGGGTGGCCAAGAGTTAGTGTTGTGGTAGCGTGGCCGAGCGGTCTAAGGCGCTGGATTAAGGCTCCAGTCTCTCCGGAGGTGTGGGTTCAAATCCCACCGCTGCCATTTTGTTTTTTTTTCAACCCCACTTCGGACTTTTGAACTGCTGTAAAAGAAAATGTTCCGTTCCATGGAATATTTGTATGCATGCGTGCATGTCAGCGCCAATGGTGTAGTGGTATCATACAAGATTCCCATTCTTGTGACCTGGGTTCAATTCCCAGTTGGCGCAAGCTGATAAGGCAGCGTTTGTGTTTTCAAACCAATAATTACGTTAAAATTTTACAATTGTTTTAGTTGAATTGCGTTAGCGGCGTATAGTATGAAACCTGGGGGGCAGAAAACTTGCAATGCGGTAGTGTGGCCGAGCGGTCTAAGGCGCTGGATTTAGACTCCAGTCTCTCTGGAGGCGTGGGTTCGAATCCCACCGCTGCCATATGGATTTTTTTCACCCCTGCCCCCTTTTCACAAGAAGCAACAGAAGGACTTGTGACTCCCTAGAGACGTAGTAACAAATGCCACGGCATGTTTCTTGATACACCTATTCTATGGAAGTAAGCTGAAGCATTTGAACTGCTGTTCAATTTTTTTTTTACAAATACATCAAGATAATTGTTGTTGTTGTTGTTGTTGTTGAATTGTACTAGCAGTGTATAGTATGGAACCTGGGTGGCTAAGGGTTAGTGTTGTGGTAGTAAGTAAGCTGAAGCATTTGAACTGCTGTTCATTTTTTTTTTTTTTTGCAAATACATCAAAATAGTTGTTCTTGTTGTTGTTGAATTGTACTAGCAGTGTATAGTATGGAACCTGGGTGGCTAAGGGTTAGTGTTGTGGTAGTAAGTAAGCTGAAGCATTTGAACTGCTGTTCATTTTCTTTTTTTTTTTTTGCAAATACATCAAAATAGTTGTTCTTGTTGTTGTTGAATTGTACTAGCAGTGTATAGTATGGAACCTGGGTGGCTAAGGGTTAGTGTTGTGGTAGTAAGTAAGCTGAAGCATTTGAACTGCTGTTCAATTTTCTTTTTTTTTTACAAATACATCAAGATAATTGTTGTTGTTGTTGTTGTTGTTGTTGTTGTTGTTGTTGTTGTTGTTGAATTGCACTAGCATTGTATAGTATGGAACCTGGGTGGCCAAGAGTTAGTGTTGTGGTAGCGTGGCCGAGCGGTCTAAGGCGCTGGATTAAAGCTCCAGTCTCTCCGGAGGCGTGGGTTCAAATCCCACCGCTGCCATATTGTTTTTTTTTCAACCCCACTTCGGTCTTTTGAACTGCTGTAAAAGAAAATGTTCCGTTCCATGGAATATTTGCATGCATGCGTGCATGTCAGCGCCAATGGTGTAGTGGTATCATACAAGATTCCCATTTTTGTGACCTGGGTTCAATTCCCAGTTGGCGCAAGCTGATAAGGCAGCGTTTGTGTTTTCAAACCAATAATTACGTTAAAATTTTACAATTGTTGTAGTTGAATTGCGTTAGCGGTGTATAGTACGAAACCTAGGGTGGCAGAAAACTTGCAATGCGGTAGTGTGGCTGAGCGGTCTAAGGCGCTGGATTTAGGCTCCAGTCTCTCTGGAGGCGTGGGCTGGAATCCCACCGCTGCCATATGGATTATTTTTACCCCTACCCCCTTTTCACAAGAAGCAACAGAAGGACTTGTGACTCCCTAGAGACGTAGTAACAAATGCCACGGCATGTTTCTTGATACACCTATTCTATGGAAGTAAGCTGAAGCATTTGAACTGCTGTTCAATTTTCTTTTTTTTTTGCAAATACATCAAAATAGTTGTTGTTGTTGTTGTTGTTGTTGTTGAATTGCACTAGCATTGTATAGTATGGAACCTGGGTGACCAAGAGTTAGTGTTGTGGTAGCGTGGCCGAGCGGTCTAAGGCGCTGGATTTAGGCTCCAGTCTCTCTGGAGGCGTGGGTTCGAATCCCACCGCTGCCATATGGATTTTTTTCACCCCTGCCCCCTTTTCACAAGAAGCAACAGAAGGACTTGTGACTCCCTAGAGACGTAGTAACAAATGCCACAGCATGTTTCTTGATACACCTATTCTATGGAAGTAAGCTGAAGCATTTGAACTGCTGTTCAATTTTTTTTTTTTTACAAATACATCAAGATATTGTTGTTGTTGTTGTTGTTGTTGTTGTTGAATTGTACTAGCAGTGTATAGTATGGAACCTGGGTGGCTAAGGGTTAGTGTTGTGGTAGTAAGTAAGCTGAAGCATTTGAACTGCTGTTCATTTTTCTTTTTTTTGCAAATACATCAAAATAGTTGTTGTTGTTGTTGTTGTTGTTGTTGAATTGCACTAGCATTGTATAGTATGGAACCTGGGTGGCAAAGAGTTAGTGTTGTGGTAGCGTGGCCGAGCGGTCTAAGGCGCTGGATTTAGGCTCCAGTCTCTCTGGAGGCGTGGGTTCGAATCCCACCGCTGCCTTATGGATTTTTTTCACCCCTGCCCCCTTTTCACAAGAAGCAACAGAAGGACTTGTGACTCCCTAGAGACGTAGTAACAAATGCCACGGCATGTTTCTTGATACACCTATTCTATGGAAGTAAGCTGAAGCATTTGAACTGCTGTTCAATTTTCTTTTTTTTTACAAATACATCAAGATAATTGTTGTTGTTGTTGTTGTTGTTGTTGTTGAATTGTACTAGCAGTGTATAGTATGGAACCTGGGTGGCTAAGGGTTAGTGTTGTGGTAGTAAGTAAGCTGAAGCATTTGAACTGCTGTTCATTTTTCTTTTTTTTTTTGCAAATACATCAAAATAGTTGTTGTTGTTGTTGTTCTTGTTGTTGTTGTTCTTCTTGTTGTTGTTGTTGTTGAATTGCACTAGCATTGTATAGTTTGGAACCTGGGTGGCCAAGAGTTAGCGTTGTGGTAGCGTGGCCGAGCGGTCTAAGGCGCTGGATTAAGGCTCCAGTCTCTCCGGAGGCGTGGGTTCAAATCCCACCGCTGCCATATTGTTTTTTTTTCAACCCCACTTCGGTCTTTTGAACTGCTGTAATAGAAAATGTTCCGTTCCATGGAATATTTGCATGCGACTACTCTGCCTTACAACAAGCCCAGGGGATTATTCTGCCCCTTTCTTGATGGAACTTGTTAAGAATAGGAGTGCCTAAATACTACAAATTCAGTCTCTTTGGTGCACTCCTAACTCTCCCTGGCCATCTCTGAACAGGTGTTTCCCTCGCAGCTACTTCAGAAGTGAAGGAGTTCTTCAGGAATTACTACAGGTTCAACAGTCTCAGTTGCATGTTTTGGTTCCTCCTCTGGTGTTGAAACCGGCACAGTAGGTTCGATTTCCTCTGAAACAGCTGGCGTGGCTGGTAACTGACTGACTACTTCAGGCAGTGAAAACTCCGTGAACAACGGCAGTTCAGTTTGTTGCTCAAGTGCCTTTGCAGGTTTACCAAGCACATTCTCCCTTTTTAACTAGTAGGTGATCGATGTGGACTGTCGTCTCCTCAGTCCCTCTTGAATTAAGTATGCCACTGGACCCATGCGTTTAATGACTGTTGCACCATTCCAGTTTTCTTCCCCTTGGAAATTTCGAACCAGTACTTCTTATTGAGGTGTAAGCTCTCTCAGTGACAATGTGCCTTTGTCATGATGTAACTTCTGTAACTCCTGTTTGTTTTCCACAGTCGTAGCGAGATGTGGTTTAGAACATAAGAACATAAGAAAGTTTACAAACGAGAGGAGGCCATTCAGCCCATCTTGCTCGTTTGGTTGTTAGTAGCTTATTGATCCCAGAATCTCATCAAGCAGCTTCTTGAAGGATCCCAGGGTGTCAGCTTCAACAACATTACTGGGAGTTGGTTCCAGACCCTCACAATTCTCTGTGTAAAAAAAAGTGCCTCCTATTTTCTGTTCTGAATGCCCCTTTATCTAATCTCCATTTATGACCCCTGGTCCTTTTTTTTTTTTTTTTCAAGTCAAAGAAGTCCCCGGGTTGACATTGTCTGTACCTTTTAGGATTTTGAATGTTTGAATCAGATCGCCACGTAGTCTTCTTTGTTCAAGACTGAATAGATTCAATTCTTTTTAGCCTGTCTGCATACGACATGCCTTTTTAAACCCGGGATAATTCTGGTTGCTCTTCTTTGCACTCTTTCTAGAGTAGCAATATCCTTTTGTAACGAGGTGACCAGAACTGAACACAATATTCTAGGTGAGGTCTTACTAATGCATTGTAGAGTTTTAACATTACTTCCCTTGATTTAAATTCAACACTTCTCACAATATATCCAAGCATCTTGTTAGCCTTTTTATAGCTTCCCACATTGTCTAGATGAAGACATTTCTGAGTCAACATAAACTCCTAGGTCTTTTTTTCATAGTTCCCTTCTTCAATTTCACTATCTCCCATATGATATTTATAATGAACATTTTTATTGCCCCATGCAATACTTTACACTTTTCTCTATTAAATTTCATTTGCCATGTGTCTGCCCAATTTTGAATGCGGTCTAGATCATTTTGAATGACCTTGCTGCTTCAACAGTGTCTGCACTCCTCCTATTTTTGTGTCGTCTGCAAATTTAACGAGTTTGCTTACTATATCAGAGTCTAAATCATTAATGTAGATTAGGAATAGCAGAGGACCTAATACTGATCCCTGTGGTACACCACTGGTTACCTCACTCCATTTTGAGGTTTCTCCTCTAATCAGTACTTTCTGTTTTCTACCTGTTAACCACTCCCTAATCCATGTGCATGCATTTCCTTGAATCCCTACTGCGTTCAGTTTGAGAATTAATCTTTTATCACGGGACTTTGTCAAAAGCTTTCTGGAAATCTAAATAGACCATGTCGTATGCTTTGCAGTTGTCCATTTTCAATGTTGCATCCAAAAAAAAGTCAAGTAGGTTAGTTAGACATGATCTCCTTTCCTAAAACCATGCTGGCTGTCACCCAGGATATTGTTACCATATAGGTAATTTTCCATTTTGGATCTTATTATAGTTTCCATAAGTTTACATATAATAGAAGTCAGGCTTATTGGTCTGTAGTTACCTGGTTCAGTTTTGTCTCCCTTTTGTGGATCGGTATTACGTTTGCTATTTTCCAGTCTGTCGGTACAACCCTGTGTCAAGAGACTGTTGCATGATCTTGGTTAGCGGCTTGTAAATAACTTCTTTCATTTCTTTGAGTACTATTGGGAGGATCTCATCCGGCCCAGGGATTTGTTTATTTTAAGAGCTCCTAGTCCCTTTAACACTTCTGCCTCTGTTATGCTAAAGTTATTTAAAACTGGATAGGAACAGGTCGACATGTGGGGCATGTTGTCCGTGTCCTCCTTTGTAAAAACCTGTGAAAAGTAATCATTTAATATATTTGCTATTTTTTTTTCTTCATCTATGATTTTGCCATTTGTGTCTCTTAGACATTTAACCTCCTCTTTGAATGTTCTCTTGCTGTTATAATATTGGAAAACATTTTGGAATTGGTTTTAGCCCCTTAGCAATATTGATTTCTATCTCTCTTGGCCTTTCTAACTTCCTTTTTGACTTGTGTTTGCAGTTCCAAGTACTCTTTCTGTGTGCTTTGTTTTTGGTCCTTTTAAACGCTCTGTAAAGTGCCTTTTTCGCTGAATATTTTTTTTTAATTGATCTATTAAACCATTTTGGCCATTTTGTTTTAGATTTAGATTTGTCTACTTTTGGGATGTAATTGTTTTGTGCCTCTAGTACTACTTTTTAAAAGACAGCCACCCCTTTTTCTGTGGATGTTTTCTATTTTACTCCAATCTACTTCTGTTAGTCTCTTTTCATACCTTCATAGTTTGCTTTTCTAAAATTGTAAACCTTAGCTTTAGTCATTACTTTTGGGGTTTTAAAAATATTTCAAATGAGACCATGTTGTGGTCTGAGTTTGCCAATGGCTCTCTGACCTCTGTTTTAGTTATTCTGTCTTCATTATTTGAAAAGACTAAATCAAGGCATGCCTCCCCTCTAGTCGGTGCCTTGACAAATTGGTGTTAGGAAGCAGTCATTTGTCATTTCCACCATTTCAATTTCGTCCGTCGTGCCCCCCATTGGGTTTTCCATTTTATACAGGGAAGTTGAAATCCCCCATTAGTATGGCTTCTCCTTTTCTACGCATTTCTAATGTCATTGTACAACAGATTATTTTGCTCAGCGTCTGAATTTGGCGGTCTATAGCATGCTCCTATTATTATGCCCTTTGAATTTGTGTCCATTATTCTGACCCATATTGATTCTGCATTGTTTTCTTTGTCCTGATTTAACACCTGGGCTTCAAGGCTATTTCTTATGTATAGCGCTACCCTCCGCCTCTTCTGTCCTGCCTGTCTTTCCTATACAGTGTGTACCCACTGATATTATATTCGTCTCCATCACTCTCAGACAACCAAGTTTCTGTAACACCTATCACATCGTAGTTACTTGTTAGTGCAGTAGCTTCAAGTTCTAACATTTTGTTTCTGAGACTTCTAGCATTAAGATAAATACATTTAATAGTGGTCTTACCTGAGTTGTTGCCCTTGTTTTGATGTGGTCTCCTTTTTTTTTTGTTTTCCCCCCTTCCTTTCTAGTTTAAATGCTTCTGTACCGCCTGAAGGATCCTTTTCCAGTAGATTGGTTCCTTTCTGTTTAAGTGCAGTCCGTCCCACCTGTATAGATAGTCCTTGTTGTAGAAAGTGCTCCAATGTTCAAGAAAGGTGAAGCCTTCCTGTGTGCACCACGATTTCAGCCATGCATTTTGATTTTGTATTTCCAGCTGTCCATATGGTCCTTTGCAAGGCGCCGCAGTATCCCAGAAAATACCACAGTTTTGGTCTTGTCTTTTAATTTCCTTCCTAGCTCTCTGAATTTGTTCTGCAGGGATCTTGGCCTGTCTCTTCCAATGTTGTTTGTACCAATGTGGACGACTACTACCGGGTCATCTCCAGTTCGTTCTAGGAGCCTGTCCACGTTCTCAGTGATGTGCTTGACAGAGGCTCCTGGAAGGCAGCACACTGTTGTAGTAAGGGGGTCCAAACTGCGAACTGAACTTGCTGTGTTTCTCAGTATGGAGTCCCCAACAATCATGACCTCCCTTCTTTTTGCTGGCTGGTCAGCACTGTTTATAGGGTCCTGGGTGTTGTTTCTTTCATTCTCTTGATGTTGGTTTTGGTCATCTAAATGTTGAAGTGGCTCAAATGTGTTGGATATCTGGATTTCTGGTGGTTGTGTTTGACGAAGTTTCTTTTTTTCCCTGCTTCTGCCTATCTGAACCCAGCTGTTTCGACTCTCTTCCATCTCCTGGTGGCTTTCAGTCTGCTAGGGTGCAGACTTCCATGAATTGTGGGTGTCAGCTCCTCAAGCTCCTGTTGCTGTCTCATTTCCTCCATCTCCTTTTCTAGCAGGCTTAATCGCTGAAGCAAGTCCTGGATCAGGCGGCACTTTTACACAAACTTGGTTGAGCTCAGTTGGGTTTTCTCGGATTTCCCACATCATGCAGTTGTCACAGATTACTGGCTTGAAGACCATTTTTTTGTTTACATAAGAACATAAGAACATAAGAACATAAGAAAGTTTACAAACGAGAGGAGGCCATTCAGCCCATCTTGCTCGTTTGGTTGTTAGTAGCTTATTGATCCCAGAATCTCATCAAGCAGCTTCTTGAAGGATCCCAGGGTGTCAGCTTCAACAACATTACTGGGAGTTGGTTCCAGACCCTCACAATTCTCTGTGTAAAAAGTGCCTCCTATTTTCTGTTCTGAATGCCCCTTTATCTAATCTCCATTTATGACCCCTGGTCCTTTTTTTTTTTCAAGTCAAAGAAGTCCCGGGTTGACATTGTCTATACCTTTTAGGATTTTGAATGTTTGAATCAGATGGCGTAGTCTTCTTTGTTCAAGACTGAATAGATTCAATTCTTTTAGCCTGTCTGCATACGACATGCCTTTTAAACCGGGATAATTCTGGTTGCTCTTCTTTGCACTCTTTCTAGAGCAGCAATATCCTTTTTTGTAACGAGGTGACCAGAACTGAACACAATATTCTAGGTGAGGTCTTACTAATGCATTGTAGAGTTTTAACATTACTTCCCTTGATTTAAATTCAACACTTCTCACAATATATCCAAGCATCTTGTTAGCCTTTTTATAGCTTCCCCACATTGTCTAGATGAAGACATTTCTGAGTCAACATAAACTCCTAGGTCTTTTCATAGTTCCTTCTTCAATTTCACTATCTCCCATATGATATTTATAATGAACATTTTTATTGCCCGCATGCAATACTTTACACTTTTCTCTATTAAATTTCATTTTTGCCATGTGTCTGCCCAATTTTGAATGCGGTCTAGATCATTTTGAATGACCTTTGCTGCTTCAACAGTGTCTGCCCTCCTCCTATTTTGTGTCGTCTGCAAATTTAACGAGTTTGCTTACTATATCAGAGTCTAAATCATTAATGTAGATTAGGAATAGCAGAGGACCTAATACTGATCCCTGTGGTACACCACTGGTTACCTCACTCCATTTCGAGGTTTCTCCTCTAATCAGTACTTTCTGTTTTCTACCTGTTAACCACTCCCTAATCCATGTGCATGCATTTCCTTGAATCCCTACTGCGTTCAGTTTGAGAATTAATCTTTTATGCGGGACTTTAGTGTAGCTTCTGCAGCTGTCAACCTGCTTTCAAACTGCTTCTAACTGCGCTGTACTTGTCCACGACTGTACTTCTCCCACGATGTCGCTTCCACACGCTGTCGCTAGGAAGACTGCCTGCCTTTTGTTTGTTTGTGTTTGTGCTGCGTGCTCCGCTCCTCCCCCGTGTCCCAGAACGCCGCGGGATTTGAATCAGCTGCTCCGAGTTTCAGCTTATCAGAAAAATACACGCAGCTGCAAGGCTTTAAGCTGCAATGTTTTCTGATTAAAGCAACCCAGATTTAAAGATGTAATTCCTCCTTTCTGCTTCTAACTGCGCTGTACTTGTCACGACTGTACTTCTCCCACGATGTCGCTTCCACACGCTGTCGCTAGGAAGACTGCCTGCCTTTTTGTTTGTTTGTGTTTGTGCTGCGTGCTCCGCTCCTCCCCCGTGTCCCAGAACGCCGGGATTTGAATCAGCTGCTCGAGTTTCAGCTTATCAGAAAATACACGCAGCTGCAAGGCTTTAAGCTGCAATGTTTTCTGATTAAAGCAACCCAGATTTAAAGATGTAATTCCTCCTTTCTGCTTCTAACCGCGCTGTACTTGTCCACGACTGTACTTCTCCCACGATGTCGCTTCCACACGCTGTCGCCAGGAAGACTGCCTGCCTTTTGTTTGTTTGTGTTTGTGCTGCGTGTTGCGCTCCTCCCCGTGTCCCAGAACGCCGCGGATTTGAATCAACTGTCCGAGTTTCAGCTTATCAGAAAAATACACGCAGCTGCAAGGCTTTAAGCTGCAATGTTTTTCTGATTAAAGCAACCCAGATTTAAAGATGTAATTCCTCCTTCTGCTTCTAACTGGCGCCTGTACTTGTCCACCACTGTACTTCTCCCACGATGTCGCTTCCCATGCTGTCGCTAGGAAGACTGCCTGCCTTTTGTTTGTTTGTGTTTGTGCTGCGTGCTCCGCTCCTCCCCCGTGTCCCAGAACGCAGCGGGATTTGAATCAGCTGCTCCGAGTTTCAGCTTATCAGAAAAATACACGCAGCTGCAAGGCTTTAAGCTGCAATGTTTTCTGATTAAAGCAACTCCAGATTTAAAGATGTAATTCCTCCTTTCTGCTTCTAACTGCGCTGTACTTGTCCACGACTGTACTTTTCCCACGATGTCGCTTCCACACGAAGCGTGTTCTGAGCTGACGCTTTAAAAACAATTCTGCAGGAGAGCGTCCCGTCACAGTGTGTGGTGTGCTCCGGTACATCAGCAGGAAGTTCGCCAAGCGATGGTGTAACGGAACTGATTTCCTACCTTGATCCCCATTGATCACTTGCTTCAAAAGAGCTTGTTTCAGTGTTTGAACTGACCTCTCTGCAGCCCCGTTTGATGCAGGGTGGTAAGCAGGCACTAGAGTCTGTTTAATTCCATTCCACTTTAGAAATTTTTCAAATTCAGATGAGATAAACTGAGGTCCGTTGTCTGAAACTACTTCTTCAGGTAAGCCATAAGAAGCAAACAGTCCCCGTAGCACTTCAATGGTCCTGGTTGCTGTGGTTGTTGACATGTGGAAAACTTCCATCCACTTAGAATGACTATCAATCACCACCAAGAAATGCTCCTTGTCCTTCTCTGCAAAGTCGATATGTATCCTCTGCCATACTCTGGTAGGCCATTTCCACGGTGCAAAGGAGCAACAGCTGGCATCTTATGTACCGCCATACAGGTTCCACAGCTCTGTACCGGTCGTTCTATATCCGATCCAACCCAGGCCACCACAGATAAGACCTAGCCAAAGCCTTCATACGACAAATACCTGGGTGTTCTTCATGCAGGTCGTTTAGTAATCCCGCTCTGTATACAGGTGGTATAACGACTCGCATTCCCCACAGTATACAGCCTTGCTCTGCTGAGAGCTCATTTCTCCTTGTGACATATGGGCGTAGAGCTTCATCCGCCACAAAATTTGGCCAGCCATGCATTGTATAATCCCACACTTTAGACAGTAGTGGATCTTTTCTTGTGGCCTCTGCAATGTGTTTAGCATCTACTGGTAACTCCTCAACATAGGAAAAATAAAAGACATTACCTTCTTCCACTGTGTTTGCAGTGTCTTGCCCTGGCAATCTGGAGAGAGCATCTGCATTGGCATGGTCCGCAGACTTGCGATATTCAATGTCATAGGTGTATGCTAACAAAATCAAAGCCCAACGTTGCATTCTTAAAGCTGCCAATGTGGGAATTGATGATTTTGTTCCCAATATTGTCAGAAGTGGTTTGTGATCAGTAAGCAAGTTGAATTTACGTCCGTACAGGTATTTATGGAATTTCTTTACTCCATAAATGATGGCAAGTGCTTCCTTCTCCACCTGTGCATATTTCTTTTCTGCATCAGTCAGCGTTCTTGAGGCAAAGGCGATCAGCCTTTCTTCTCCATTTTCCATAATGTGTGATATAACCGCCCTACTCCATATGGTGAAGCATCACACGCTAATCTCAAAGGTATCCCTGTATCATAATGAACCAGGACCTTACTGTTCAGTAGCTGCTGTTTCCCTTTTTTAAAAGCTATGTCACATTCAGGTGTCCATCTCCATGGTACATCCCGCCGTAACAACTCATGTAATGGACGCAGTGTGGTTGACAGGTTTGCTAAAATCTTCCATAATAGTTCAAGAGACCCAGAAATGAGCGTAGTTCCGTCAGGTTGTTAGGCTTTGGTGCCTCTGTGATTGCTTTCACTTTTCTGATGTTGGATGCAAACCTTAAGCATCGATCAGATGTGACAAGAATGTCATCGAGGAAACATACAACATGGTCTAAGCCTTGCAGAATCTGATCCATGACAGCTTGAAAGATTGAAGGTGCGCTGGAAACACCATAAGAAAGACGGTGATATCTGTACAGCCCACGGTGTGTGTTTACTGTCAGATATTTCTCTGAATCTGGATCCAGCTGGAGCTGCTGGTACGCATGTGAAAGATCCAATTTACTAAACAAAGTCCTTCCAGCAAGAGTGGCAAACAAATCCTGCGTGTTTGGTAACGGATACGTTTCTTCTTCCACACTGATTGATGGTGACTTTATAATCCCCACAAATGCGAATGGATTTATCTGATTTTGGTACTACAACAATTGGTGCAGCCCAATCACTTCTGTCTACCTTGGAAATGATGCCAGTGCTTTCTAGCCTCGACAACTCCTTCTCTACCGCTTCTCTCAGCGCATATGGAACTGGTCTGGCTTTATGAAAGATTGGCTTAGCGTCTGACGAGCACGAATCTTTGCTTTGAAATTCTTAATGGTGCGGGCCCTTCTTGAAACACTTTTGGTGCTTTTCTATTACTCTTGCTACTGCTTTGTCACCTGACACCTCAGCACATTCCACAGAAAAAAATGCTAGCCCAGTTTAAGCAAATTTTCCTTAGCCAATTCCTACCTAACAAAGCAGGTCGGTCCCCTTTTTACAATTACTAAGGGTAGGGTAGCACTCTGATCTTCATATTTAACTTGAACTCTCACCTGTCCCAGCAGTGGAATCTTCTCTCAGAGTAAGTTATCAGTCTCATGTTGGTTTTTCCCAGAGGTAAATGCGACAGGGTTTTTCCGATACAGAGTTTCTGAAACAATGGAAACAGCTGCGCCTGTGTCTAACTGCATATCCACGTTTTTTGTTATCCAGGTACATCTTCACCATAATGCCTTTTTTTTCCATCTGAAGCAGTGTAAACTGTGAAAACTTCGAACATTTCACCTTCCTCTTTATTTGTTTCAGTTCCCACATACTGTGTCTGTAGTGATAATGTTCTACTCGGCACATTCTTTATGTGTCCTACTTTCGAGCAGTAATGGCAATTTTCCAATTTAAATTTACAGGCTTGTGCGGAATGTCGCCATCCACATCTGTAGCACTGTTGATTTCCTCTACCTTGCCTCTGCTTATCTGTCTGCATGTTTCTTCTAACTGCATTTTCCATCTGCTTCTCTTCAGTTACTTGTTTTGCATACGAGCTTTCCCAATGTTAGGCTATTCACCATGGCGGATCTTCTTTTGTCCTTCGAAAGTTTGATTGTATTTTTAGAAGCCAACTCCATTGAAAACGCGATGTCGCAAGCAGTTTTAAAAGTCAAAGTCCTTTCCGACAATAACTTCCTTTGTATTGCTTCTACTCTTAACCCACTAACAAACTGTCTAGCGCATCTTCTAGAAAAAGTCCCGAACTCACAATATGTAGAAAGCTGTTTCAAAGCTACTACATAATCAGAGACCGATTCTCCTTCTTTTTGATTTCTCTTCTGAAATCGAAAACACTCTGCAATCACAAGTGGTTTTGGCTTGTAATGTGCTGCTAAAGTCCCGTTAACTCAGCAAAAGACTGGCCGGTTTATCCGGCACTAACAAATTTTTTTCAACAAACGATAGCATTCAGGCCCAATTACTGAGAGAAACACACTAACCTGTTTTTCTTCACTCACTTCATTTGCAATCATCCATTGCTCTAGTTGTTCAAAATATGATTCAAAATCCTCCTGTGACTCTTTATATTCGGCAATGTTTCCAATAATAGCCATTTTTGCAGCGTCTTGTTCTTCTGACCGTTTTTTTTTTTTTTTTTTTTTTCACACTTTTCTTCTGATGTGTGACTTCAGGCTTATGTCTTCTCTTAATCTCTGCAATCCTTTTATCCCATCCTCCTCGCCAAAATGTAGTATCCTTGATAATACCTTAAAGGATTTACTAGGACACGGTATTGCATAAACACAACGTGGTTTATTTTCTGGTGATCGCCATCTTAACTCTCAGTAAACTGAATACAACATCCGGAACCCCAGGCTAGGAACCCTTGTCTCTAACTTACATCTAGTAACCACTAGATGTCAGTATCTAACTATTACAGCCTAACACTGTTCAATTATAATGTATACCCAATACATTAAAAGTATCACTGTGAGTTATAATGCTCTGTGACGTGATATTAGTCATTACATTAGCCCCCATCAAATGAATGTGTTCATTTGTAGTCATGCATTGATAATGCGTTGTCGGAAAACTGCAAATATGGATGGAAGCGTGAGTTGAATGATTAATCACATTCTAAGGATTGATATCGTCCTGTTGTTAGTCCTGCCACATAAAAGATGGCGTTGCAGTTACACGCGCTGCAAAATCAAATATTTAAATTAACCAACCATCTGACAGAACATACTGCAGCCGGATTGTTTTAGACACACATGGGCTAAATAGTAATATTACTATAGCTTATGTCAAAAGTCTGATTTATGATCCTTTTGACCTATTGACCTTATATGTGGATTTTATATATAGGAGTATGGAATATAGACATATATATGCTTATTAATGAAATTTGTAATTAAAGTTCGGGAGGAGGGTCAGACACCAATCTCCGCATCACCAAATTGAATCATTCAATTTACACATTAGCTAATTTAAATTGTTAGCACTATAAATACCCTCTTCACTTATCTCTCAGTTGCGTTTTGATTTCATCCACATGCACGCATTATGGTCAGTATTCTGAATTATTCCGTTTCAGCGGAGCCGAGATCCACATAACCAGTTCAAACAGCCCTCCCACGACAACTTCGCCTCGGCGGTATTACCACTCAAACTTCTCTTCCCAGATGTCTGCTTCTCCTGTCTGCCATGGCTCCTGCCTGGCCACTCGTTCCTCTGCAACTCCTGACATCAGAGACTGGACGATCTCCCGGCTCCAGCTTTATCTTCGTAGCAACAACATCCCGTCGCAGGCGCTATGCCGTCAGCACTGATCGTTGCTTTACCCAGTGTTGCCAAGTCTCACGACAAAACAAGCCCAGCCCATGTCAGTATGGGTGTTTTTACAAATTCCAACCCGCGACTCAAGAAGCAAGCCCAATTTCAGCGTATTATAAGCGGACTTGAAACACCTCTGCAGTGACCTCTTTGGCCACTATGGGCGTCCAGCAGGCCCTCATAGTGACATTTTGGAATTGGTTTTAGCCCCCTTAGCAATATTGATTTCTATCTCTCTCTTGGCCTTTCTAACTTCCTTTTTGACTTGTGTTTGCAGTTCCAAGTACTCTTTGTGTGCTTTGTTTTTGGTCCCTTTAAACGCTCTGTAAAGTGCCTTTTTTCGCTGAATATTTTTTTAATTGATCTATTAAACCATTTTGGCCATTTTGTTTTAGATTTAGATTTGTCTACTTTTGGGATGTAATTGTTTTGTGCCTCTAGTACTACTTTTTTAAAAGACAGCCACCCTTTTTCTGTGGATGTTTTTTCTATTTTACTCAATCTACTTCTGTTAGTCTCTTTTCATACCTTCATAGTTTGCTTTTCTAAAATTGTAAACCTTAGCTTTAGTCATTACTTTTGGGGTTTTAAAAAATATTTCAAATGAGACCATGTTGTGGTCTGAGTTTGCCAATGGCTCTCTGACCTCTGTTTTAGTTATTCTGTCTTCATTATTTGAAAAGACTAAATCAAGGCATGCCTCCCTCTAGTCGGTGCCTTGACAAATTGCGTTAGGAAGCAGTCATTTGTCATTTCCACCATTTCAATTTCGTCCGTCGTGCCCCCATTGGGTTTCCCATTTTATACAGGGGAAGTTGAAATCCCCATTAGTATGGCTTCTCCTTTTCTACACGCATTTCTAATGTCATTGTACAACAGATTATTTTGCTCAGCGTCTGAATTTGGCGGTCTATAGCATGCTCCTATTATTATGCCTTTGAATTTGTGTCCATTATTCTGACCCATATTGATTCTGCATTGTTTTCTTTGTCCTGATTTAACACCTGGGCTTCAAGGCTATTTCTTATGTATAGCGCTACCCCTCCGCCTCTTCTGTCCTGCCTGTCTTTCCTATACAGTGTGTACCCACTGATATTATATTCGTCTCCATCACTCTCAGACAACCAAGTTTCTGTAACACCTATCACATCGTAGTTACTTGTTAGTGCAGTAGCTTCAAGTTCTAACATTTTGTTTCTGAGACTTCTAGCATTAAGATAAATACATTTAATAGTGGTCTTACCTGAGTTGTTGCCCTTGTTTTGATGTGGTCTCCTTCTGTTTTTTTTTTCTCCCCCTTCCTTTCTAGTTTAAATGCTTCTGTACCGCCTGAAGGATCCTTTCTCCGAGTAGATTGGTTCCTTTCTGTTTAAGTGCAGTCCGTCCCACCTGTATAGATAGTCCTTGTTGTAGAAAGTGCTCCAATGTTCAAGAAAGGTGAAGCCTTCCTGTGTGCACCACGATTTCAGCCATGCATTTTGATTTTGTATTTCCAGCTGTCCATATGGTCCTTTGCAAGGCGCGGCAGTATCCCAGAAAATACCACAGTTTTGGTCTTGTCTTTTAATTTCCTTCCTAGCTCTCTGAATTTGTTCTGCAGGGATCTTGGCCTGTCTCTTCCAATGTTGTTTGTACCAATGTGGACGACTACTACCGGTCATCTCCAGTTCGTTCTAGAGCCTGTCCACGTTCTCAGTGATGTGCTTGACAGAGGCTCCTGGAAGGCAGCACACTGTTGTAGTAAGGGGGTCCAAACTGCGAACTGAACTTGCTGTGTTTCTCAGTATGGAGTCCCCAACAATCATGACCTCCCTTCTTTTTGCTGGCTGGTCAGCACTGTTTATAGGGTCCTGGGTGTTGTTTCTTTCATTCTCTTGATGTTGGTTTTGGTCATCTAAATGTTGAAGTGGCTCAAATGTGTTGGATATCTGGATTTCTGGTGGTTGTGTTTGACGAAGTTTCTTTTTTCCCTGCTTCTGCCTATCTGAACCCAGCTGTTTCTGACTCTCTTCCATCTCCTGGTGGCTTTCAGTCTGCTAGGGGTGCAGACTTCCATGAATTGTGGGTGTCAGCTCCTCAAGCTCCTGTTGCTGTCTCATTTCCTCCATCTCCTTTTCTAGCAGGCTTAATCGCTGAAGCAAGTCCTGGATCGTGCGGCACTTTACACAAACTTGGTTGAGCTCAGTTGGGTTTTCGGATTTCCCACATCATGCAGTTGTCACAGATTACTGGCTTGAAGACCATTTTTTGTTTACATAAGAACATAAGAACATAAGAACATAAGAAAGTTTACAAACGAGAGGAGGCCATTCAGCCCATCTTGCTCGTTTGGTTGTTAGTAGCTTATTGATCCCAGAATCTCATCAAGCAGCTTCTTGAAGGATCCCAGGGTGTCAGCTTCAACAACATTACTGGGGAGTTGGTTCCAGACCCTCACAATTCTCTGTGTAAAAAGTGCCTCCTATTTTCTGTTCTGAATGCCCTTTATCTAATCTCCATTTATGACCCCTGGTCCTTTTTTTTCTTTTTTCAAGTCAAAGAAGTCCCCGGGTTGACATTGTCTATACCTTTTAGGATTTTGAATGTTTGAATCAGATCGCCGCGTAGTCTTTTTTGTTCAAGACTGAATAGATTCAATTCTTTTTAGCCTGTCTGCATCGACATGCCTTTTTAAACCCGGGATAATTCTGTTTGCTCTTCTTTGCACTCTTTCTAGAGCAGCAATATCCTTTTTGTAACGAGGTGACCAGAACTGAACACAATATTCTAGGTGAGGTCTTACTAATGCATTGTAGAGTTTTAACATTACTTCCCTTGATTTAAATTCAACACTTCTCACAATATATCCAAGCATCTTGTTAGCCTTTTTATAGCTTCCCACATTGTCTAGATGAAGACATTTCTGAGTCAACATAAACTCCTAGGTCTTTTTCATAGTTCCTTCTTCAATTTCACTATCTCCCATATGATATTTATAATGAACATTTTTATTGCCCGCATGCAATACTTTACACTTTTCTCTATTAAATTTCATTTGCCATGTGTCTGCCCAATTTTGAATGCGGTCTAGATCATTTTGAATGACCTTGCTGCTTCAACAGTGTCTGCCACTCCTCCTATTTTTGTGTCGTCTGCAAATTTAACGAGTTTGCTTACTATATCAGAGTCTAAATCATTAATGTAGATTAGGAATAGCAGAGGACCTAATACTGATCCCTGTGGTACACCACTGGTTACCTCACTCCATTTCGAGGTTTCTCCTCTAATCAGTACTTTCTGTTTTCTACCTGTTAACCACTCCCTAATCCATGTGCATGCATTTCTTGAATCCCTAACTGCGGGTTCAGTTTGAGAATTAATCTTTTATGCGACTGGACTTTAGTGTAGACTTCTGCAGCTGTCAACCTGCTTTCAAACTGCTTCTAACGCAGCGCCTGTACAATGTTTTGTCCACAGACTGTACTTCTCTCCCGCTGTAATTGTCGCTTTCCACACGCTGTCTAGGAAGACTGCCTGCCGCTAGGAAGACTGCCTGCCTTTTGTTTGTTTGTGTTTGTGCTGCGTGCTTGTCCCGCTCCTCCCCGTGTCCCCAGAGCGCCGTCGCGGGATTTGAATCAGCTGCTCCCGAGTTTCAGCTTATCAGAAAAAAAATACACGCAGCTGCAAGGCTTTAAGCTGCAATGTTTTCTGATTAAAGCAACTCCAGATTTAAAGATGTAATTCCTCCTTTCTGCTTCTAACTGCGCTGTACTTGTCCACGACTGTACTTCTCCCACGATGTCGCTTCCACACGCTGTCGCTAGGGAAGACTGCCTGCCTTTTGTTTGTTTGTGTTTGTGCTGCGTGCTGCGCTCCTCCCCGTGTCCCAGAACGCCGCGGGATTTGAATCAGCTGCTCCGAGTTTCAGCTTATCAGAAAAATACACGCAGCTGCAAGGCTTTAAGCTGCAATGTTTTCTGATTAAAGCAACCCAGATTTAAAGATGTAATTCCTCCTTTCTGCTTCTAACTGCGCTGTACTTGTCCACGACTGTACTGTGTTTTGAGCTGCAATGTTTTCTGATTAAAAACAATTTCTAAGGAGCTGCTTGTCCCGTACTTTTCCCACAGTGTGTGGTGTGCTCGCTTTAAAAACATCAGCAGGAAGTTCGGTACATCAGCGATGGTGGTAACGGAACTGATTTCCTACCTTGATCCCCATTGATCACTTGCTTCAAAAGAGCTTGTTTCAGTGTTTGAACTGACCTCTCTGCAGCCCCGTTTGATGCAGGGTGGTAAGCAGGCACTAGAGTCTGTTTAATTCCATTCCACTTTAGAAATTTTTCAAATTCAGATGAGATAAACTGCGGTCCGTTGTCTGAAACTACTTCTTCAGGTAAGCCATAAGAAGCAAACAGTCCCCGTAGCACTTCAATGGTCCTGGTTGCTGTGGTTGTTGACATGTGGAAAACTTCCATCCACTTAGAATGACTATCAATCACCACCAAGAAATGCTCCTTGTCCTTCTCTGCAAAGTCGATATGTATCCTCTGCCATACTCTGGTAGGCCATTTCCACGGGTGCAAAGGAGCAACAGCTGGCATCTTGCGTACCGCCATACAGGTTCCACAGCTCTGTACCGTCCGTTCTATATCCGCATCCAACCCAGGCCACCACAGATAAGACCTAGCCAAAGCCTTCATACGACAAATACCTGGGTGTTCTTCATGCAGGTCGTTTAGTAATCCCTCTCTGTATACAGGTGGTATAACAACTCGCATTCCCCACAGTATACAGCCTTGCTCTGCTGAGAGCTCATTTCTCCTTGTGACATATGGGCGTAGAGCTTCATCCGCCACAAAATTTGGCCAGCCATGCATTGTATAATCCCACACTTTAGACAGTAGTGGATCTTTTCTTGTGGCCTCTGCAATGTGTTTAGCATCTACTGGTAACTCCTCAACATAGGAAAAATAAAAGACATTACCTTCTTCCACTGTGTTTGCAGTGTCTTGCCCTGGCAATCTGGAGGGAGCATCTGCATTGGCATGGTCCGCAGACTTGCGATATTCAATGTCATAGGTGTATGCTAACAAAATCAAAGCCCAACGTTGCATTCTTAAAGCTGCCAATGTGGGAATTGATGATTTTGTTCCCAATATTGTCAGAAGTGGTTTGTGATCAGTAAGCAAGTTGAATTTACGTCCATTACAGGTATTTATGGAATTTCTTTACTCCATAAATGATGGCAAGTGCTTCCTTCTCCACCTGTGCATATTTCTTTTCTGCATCAGTCAGCGTTCTTGAGGCAAAGGCGATTTGCCTTTCTTCTCCATTTTCCATAATGTGTGATATAACCGCTCCTACTCCATATGGTGAAGCATCACACGCTAATCTCAAAGGTATCCCTGTATCATAATGAACCAGGACCTTACTGTTCAGTAGCTGCTGTTTCCCTTTTTTAAAAGCTATGTCACATTCAGGTGTCCATCTCCATGGTACATCCCGCCGTAACAACTCATGTAATGGACGCAGTGTGGTTGACAGGTTTGCTAAAAATCTTCCATAATAGTTCAAGAGACCCAGAAATGAACGTAGTTCCGTCAGGTTGTTAGGCTTTGGTGCCTCTGTGATTGCTTTCACTTTTTCTGATGTTGGATGCAAACCTTCAGCATCGATCAGATGTGACAAGAATGTCATCGAGGAAACATACAACATGGTCTAAGCCTTGCAGAATCTGATCCATGACAGCTTGAAAGATTGAAGGTGCGCTGGAAACACCATAAGAAAGACGGTGATATCTGTACAGCCCACGGTGTGTGTTTACTGTCAGATATTTCTCTGAATCTGGATCCAGCTGGAGCTGCTGGTACGCATGTGAAAGATCCAATTTACTAAACAAAGTCCTTCCAGCAAGAGTGGCAAACAAATCCTGCGTGTTTGGTAACGGATACGTTTCTTCTTCCACACTCTGATTGATGGTGACTTTATAATCCCCACAAATGCGAATGGATTTATCTGATTTTGGTACTACAACAATTGGTGCAGCCCAATCACTTCTGTCTACCTTGGAAATGATGCCAGTGCTTTCTAGCCTCGACAACTCCTTCTCTACCGCTTCTCTCAGCGCATATGGAACTGGTCTGGCTTTATGAAAGATTGGCTTAGCGTCTGGACGAGTACGAATCTTTGCTTTGAAATTCTTAATGGTGCCGGGCCCTTCTTGAAACACTTTTTGGTGCTTTTCTATTACTCTTGCTACTGCTTTGTCACCTGACACCTCAGCACATTCCACAGAAAAAATGCTAGCCCAGTTTAAGCAAATTTTCCTTAGCCAATTCCTACCTAACAAAGCAGGTCGGTCCCCTTTTACAATTACTAAGGGTAGGGTAGCACTCTGATCTTCATATTTAACCGGAACTCTCACCTGTCCCAGCAGTGGAATCTTCTCTCCAGAGTAAGTTATCAGTCTCATGTTGGTTTTTCCCAGAGGTAAATGCGACAGGGTTTTCCGATACAGAGTTTCTGAAACAATGGAAACAGCTGCGCCTGTGTCTAACTGCATATCCACGTTTTTGTTATCCAGGTACATCTTCACCATAATGCCTTTTTTTCCATCTGAAGCAGTGTAAACTGTGAAAACTTCGAACATTTCATCTTCCTCTTTATTTGTTTCAGTTCCCACATACTGTGTCTGTAGTGATAATGTTCTACTCCGGCACATTCTTGCTATGTGTCCTACTTTCGAGCAGTAATGGCAATTTTCCAATTTAAATTTACAGGCTTGTGCGGAATGTCGCCATCCACATCTGTAGCACTGTTGATTTCCTCTACCTTGCCTCTGCTTATCTGTCTGCATGTTTCTTCTAACTGCATTTTCCATCTGCTTCTCTTCAGTTACTTGTTTTGCATACGCAGGCTTTCCCAATGTTAGGCTATTCACCATGGCAGGATCTTCTTTTGTCCTTCCCGAAAGTTTGATTGTATTTTTAGAAGCCAACTCCATTGAAAACGCGATGTCGCAAGCAGTTTTAAAAGTCAAAGTCCTTTCCGACAATAACTTCCTTTGTATTGCTTCTACTCTTAACCCACTAACAAATCTGTCTCGCAACGCATCTTCTAGAAAAGTCCCGAACTCACAATATGTAGAAAGCTGTTTCAAAGCTACTACATAATCAGAGACCGATTCTCCTTCTTTTTGATTTCTCTTCTGAAATCGAAAACGCTCTGCAATCACAAGTGGTTTTGGCTTGTAATGTGCTGCTAAAGTCCCCGTAAACTCAGAAAAAGACTTCGTATTCGGTTTATCCGGCACTAACAAATTTTTCAACAAACGATAGCATTCAGGCCCAATTACTGAGAGAAACACACTAACCTGTTTTTCTTCACTCACTTCATTTGCAATCATCCATTGCTCTAGTTGTTCAAAATATGATTCAAAATCCTCCTGTGACTCTTTATATTCGGCAATGTTTCCAATGTGCGCCATTTTGCAGCGTCTTGTTCTTCTTTTTTTTTTTTTTTTTTTTTTTCACACTTTTCTTCTGATGTGTGACTTCAGGCTTATGTCTTCTCTTAATCTCTGCAATCCTTTTATCCCATCCTCCTCGCCAAAATGTAGTATCCTTGATAATACCTTAAAGGATTTACTCGACACGGTATTGCATAAACACAACGTGGTTTATTTTCTGGTGATCGCCATCTTAACTCTCAGTAAACTGAATACAACATCCGGAACCCCAGGCTAGTAACCCTTGTCTCTAACTTACATCTAGTAACCACTAGATGTCAGTATCTAACTATTACAGCCTAACACTGTTCAATTATAATGTATACCCAATACATTAAAGTATCACTGTGAGTTATAATGCTCTGTGACGTGATATTAGTCATTACATTAAGCCCCATCAAATGAATGTGTTCATTTGTAGTCATGCATTGATAATGCGTTGTCGGGAAAACTGCAAATATGGATGGAAGCGTGAGTTGAATGATTAATCACATTCTAAGGATTGATATCGTCCTGTTGTTAGTCCTGCCACATAAAAGATGGCGTTGCAGTTACATGCGCTGCAAAATCAAATATTTAAAATTAACCAACCATCTGACAGAACATACTGCAGCCGGATTGTTTTAGACACACATGGGCGCAAATAGTAATATTACTATAGCTTATGTCAAAAGTCTGATTTATGATCCTTTTGACCTATTGACCTTATATGTGGATTTTATATATAGGAGTATGGAATATAGACATATATATGCTTATTAATGAAATTTGTAATTAAAGTTCGGGAGGAGGGTCAGACACCAATCTCCGCATCACCAAATTGAATCATTCAATTTACACATTAGCTAATTTAAATTGTTAGCACTATAAATACCCTCTTCACTTATCTCTCAGTTGCGTTTTGATTTCATCGTACATGCACGCATTATGGTCAGTATTCTGAATTATTCCGTTTCAGCGGAGCCGAGATCCACGCAACCAGTTCAAACAGCCCTCCCCACGACAACTTCGCTCGGGCGGTATTACCACCCAAACTTCTCTTCCCAGATGTCTGCTTCTCCTGTCTGCCATGGCTCCTGCCTGGCCACTCGTTCCTCTGCAACTCCTGACATCAGAGACTGGACGATCTCCGGCTCCAGCTTTATCTTCGTAGCAACAACATCCCGTCGCAGGCGCTATGCCGTCAGCACTGATCGTTGCTTTACCCAGTGTTGCCAAGTCTCACGACAAAACAAGCCCAGCCCATGTCAGTATGGGTGTTTTTACAAATTCCAACCCGCGACTCAAGAAGCAAGCCCAATTTCAGCGTATTATAAGCGGACTTGAAACACCTCTGCAGTGACCTCTTTGGCCACTATGGGCGTCCAGCAGGCCCTCATAGTGATTCTTTCTCTGTGAAATGCTTTTCTTTCTGCTCATCGGCAGTTTTGAGCATTTGTATCCAGAGATTGTTTTGCCAGATTTGTAATAACTTCATTGAAGGAACCTGTGCTATTCCGCCTGTAACTTCCTTCATTTCTGCTCGCCGTAACTCCATCACATCCAGCATCAACAGTCCCTCACGAAGATTGCTCCCTGCAATATGCAAATCGACCACGCCATATTCTTAATCAAAATTGCTGGGAAAAACGCATGACTGGCTAAAGCCAATATATCAAACACATTTAAAATCATGCCCATTGAGCCTGTCCTCAGGGGATTGTATTTTTTATATTTACGCAATCTTCTGTCCCTCCTAGTCCATTTAAACTACATGGGAGAATGGGAGGATTTGCAAACAAGAGGAGGCCATTCAGCCCATCTTGCTCGTTTGGTTGTTAGTAGCTTATTGATCTCAGAGTATCATCAAGAAGCTTCTTGAAGGATCCCAGGTTGTCAGCTTCAACAACTACTGGGGAGTTGGTTCCAGACCCTCACAATTCTATGTGTAAAAAAGTGCCTCCTATTTTCTGTTCTGAATGCCCCTTTGTCTAATTTCCGTTTGTGACCCCTGGTCCTGGTTCAAAAAGTCTCCTGGGTTGACTTTGTCAATACCTTTTAGGATTTTGAATGCTTGAATCAGATCACCGCGTAGTCTTTGTTCAAGTCTGAATAGCTTCATTTCTTTTGGCCTGTCTGCATACGACATGCCTTTTAAATCCGGGACAATTCTGGTCGCTGTTCTTTGCACTCTTTCTAGAGCAGCAATATCCTTTTTTTAACAAGGTGACCAGAACTGAACACAATATTCTAGGTGAGGTCTTACTAATGCATTGTACATTTTTAACATTACTTCCCTTGATTTTAAATTCAAAACTTTTCACAATATATCCAAGCATCTTGTTGGCCTTTTTACAGCTTCCCCACATTGTCTAGATGAAGACATATCTGAGTCAAGATAAACTCCGAGGTCTTTTTCAAAGATTCCTTCAATTTCAGTATCTTCCATATGATATTTATAATGCACATTTTTCTTGCCTGTGTGCAGTACTTTACACTTCTCTATTAAATGTCATTTGCCATGTGCTTGCCCAATTCTGAATGTTGTCTAGATCATTTTGAATGACCTTCGCTGCTGCAACAGTGTTTGCCACTCCACCTATTTTTGTGTTGTGTGCAAATTTAACAAGTTTGCTTACTATGCCAGAATCTAAATCATTATGTAGATTACGAATAGCAGAGGACCTAATACTGATCCCTGTAGTACACCACTGGTTACCTCGCTACATTTTGATGTCTCCTCTAATCAGTAATTACAGTTGGGAGCGGCTGCTCCCGCGTTCCCCACCTCCCATCACTGCAGGCGTCCAGCAGGCCCCTGCAGTGACCTCGCTGCCCACTATGGGCGTCCAGCAGGCCCCCATATTGCGCCCTTCACCTCCAACTATAACCTTTCAGGTTACCACTCCTCACTGTAGGCATCCAGCAGGCCCCTGCAGTGACCTCGCTGGCCACTATGGGCGTCCAGGAGGCCCCCATAGTGCTCCCTTCTCTGTCAAATGGTTTTCTACCAGCTGCGAGCTTCAACAGGGCCCCCAGCCCCCTTCTATTCCTTACCTCCACGGTCTTCCAAATGTAACCTTTTAGGTTACCCTTCCCTCACTGCAGGCATTCAGCAGGCCCCTGCAGTGATCTCCCTGGCCGCCATGGGTGTCCAGCACGACCCCATAGTGGTCTCTTCTCTGTGAGATGCTTTTCTTCTTTCAGCTTACCGGCAGTTTATTCAAACACTTTCAAAACCGTTCCCATTTCTTTGAATATCAGTCAGGGCCACAATACTGCATACTCTGGAGGCTTTCTGTTTTCTACATGTTAACTACTCCCTAATCCACATGCATTCATTTCCTCGAATCCCTACTGTGTTCAGTTTGAGAAATTAATCTTTTATGTGGGACTTTGTCAAAAGCTTTCTGGAAATTTAAATAAACCATGTCATATGCTTTGCAATTTTATGCATAATGAGGATAAATCCTTGAGGCAGAGCTTTTATCTCCTACCTTCTCTCTATTTGATCCTTTCTGTCAATTCCCTCAATGATGTCATACTCATGGTTTGGTTCCTTTTTTTCGCAAGGAACTCCGCCTGTGGGAGCTCCTACTAAAAGAAAGGAATGGCAGTACTTTCTTTTACGACAACTGTCTCCTGCTACACAAAGACATTCAACCATTCAAAGATGCAGCTCCCTCTCTTGGCTTTGGAGGATACTACCAGGGAAAATTGGTTTTCTGTTTTAGAATCGGACTACGTTGAAGACTTCTCTCAACTGGAACCGTGGTTCGTTACATCTTTCAGTGACCAGTGTCTAAAAGTATGATCAGTATTGTTTTATAGATTAATAAAATATGTTTGATCATTTATAATTAATATTATTTATTTTAGGTGAATAAAACAATCATATACAACCTTTTATCTTATTATTATTTTAGAAAGCCCTGAAAAACCCTCAAGGAAAGACGTGGACAGCACATCAGAGGGACTATTTTTAAAGACGAGGACCCCCTTAGAGCCCGACAATAAACAACCAAAATCTGAAAAAAGGCCTCTCAAAAGTAAGTACCTATTTTTTTTAAAAAAAAGAATGTTAAATATTTCATTAAGCATCTGATAATGTATTTTGGTCTGATTGTATATTTTGTTCTATTTTCATTTAGAACGACCTGCTAGACCTACTCTTATTGTGTCCAGCGATTCTTCAGAGGATGAAACATCAGGGACCCGAAGTCTAAAAGACCATGTAAAATTTCCAGAAGGTTGCACAGTTCACCGAGATCAAGAGTCACCCCACCAGTCTCAGAAGTACCTCAATGGCCAAAACCAGCGCAAGCCTCATCTTCGACTACTAGGTATCACAGCGTGGAGCTCTTGAAACATGTATAATTGACTATAGATCAGATCATTTACAGACACCCTGCTATAAGGGCTCTAGTGTCTGACCCTGAGGTGGCTCAGAATATTCAGACCTTAATAACCCTGTTGAAAACTCTAGGCTTTTTGAAAACACTAACTTGGGCATTGTAGAGCAATAATGACACCCTTTCGAAAAAAAAAACTTGTAAGAGAAAACATGTTGAAATTGCTGTTGTTGATGATTCTGATAATGATGACGCTGTGACGTGTTCAAAAAAATAAATAGGTTTCAATTGATCCGAGTCAAACTGTGTCAAATTCTGTGGTTAATTCTGCAATCATCCCCCAAAGTACCTTAAATACGGCTCCCTCAACAAGATCCCCTACACATAATAAGTCTCCAGCCCTAGATGTAAGACCAAGCACTGTTCACCCCACAAATTTAGGAGCTTTTGAGAATTTTGACTATCTAGACAAACTATTAAATTATTTAAATTATAACTCATGTAATTTACCGTCAATCAAGGCTCTGATTGATGAGATTTCTACAGATAGGCCCCCTATAAATGACACCATCCCTAATATAAACAACAATACCCCCCTTCACCCAGGGGTTATTAATGATGCTAAATTGACTCAGATCAATTTTGACTCTTTGGATAAGCTTTTGCAAGAAATGTCTAGAGAAAATCATGTTAATACAGAGAGTGTAGATGCTAGGAACACCAAATAGGGGAAGGCTTAAACGGGGGGCCTTGTCAGGATAACTCTTTTAGCACAAAAGTCCTGGGGGATGGTGTAGTACATGATGACCAAGTGGCTGGTCCCTCTGGTTTACAGAACCCCAACAGGGTTAGCGACGGGGCTAGAATTGGTGGGGAAGGTGTACAGCTTAGACATAGACCTATGTTTAACAATATTGAATTGAAACAACCTCTTAACTTTACACACCTGTATGATTTGGATTCCTACGCTGAAGTTTTTACAGTACTGCATGAAACGTTAGAGAATATGTTGAGTGAGACTTCTACAATGTTAAGACCCGCAGACATTGTGCAACTTGAATTAAGAGCAGGATCGTTAGATATACCAGTGTGTGTAAAAATGACCTGAGACAATTTAAGTCTAGACGATTTTCTCAGTCAGATTGAAGCTCTCCTTCAAAGTCATAGTGAAATTTTGGCTGATGACTCTTTGATGTTGATTGTACAAGTTATTAGTTGTCCTGAAGGAGGAGGTCTAAATTGACTCAGATCAATTTTGACTCTTTAAAAATGTAGTACTAGAGGCACAAAACAATTACATCCCAAAAGTAGACAAATCTAAATCTAAAACAAAATGGCCAAAATGGTTTAATAGATCAATTTAAAAAAATATTCAGCGAAAAAAGGCACTTTACAGAGCGTTTAAAAGGGACCAAAAACAAAGCACACAGAAAGAGTACTTGGAACTGCAAACACAAGTCAAAAAGGAAGTTAGAAAGGCCAAGAGAGAGATAGAAATCAATATTGCTAAGGGGGCTAAAACCAATTCCAAAATGTTTTTCCAATATTATAACAGCAAGAGAACATTCAAAGAGGAGGTTAAATGTCTAAGAGACACAAATGGCAAAAATCATAGATGAAGAAAAAAAATAGCAAATATATTAAATGATTACTTTTCACAGGTTTTTACAAAGGAGGACACGGACAACATGCCCCACATGTCGACCTGTTCCTATCCAATTTTAAATAACTTTAGCATAACAGAGGCAGAAGTGTTAAAGGGACTAGGAGCTCTTAAAATAAACAAATCCCTGGGCCAGATGAGATCCTCCCAATAGTACTCAAAGAAATGAAAGAAGTTATTTACAAACCGCTAACCAAGATCATGCAACAGTCTCTTGACACAGGGGTTGTACCAACAGACTGGAAAATAGCAAACGTAATACCGATCCACAAAAGGGAGACAAAACCGAACCAGGTAACTACAGACCAATAAGCCTGACTTCTATTATATGTAAACTTATGGAAACTATAATAAGATCCAAAATGGAAAATTACCTATATGGTAACAATATCCTGGGAGACAGCCAGCATGGTTTTAGGAAAGGGAGATCATGTCTAACTAACCTACTTGACTTTTTTGAGGATGCAACATTGAAAATGGATAACTGCAAAGCATACGACATGGTTTATTTAGATTTCCAGAAAGCTTTTGACAAAGTCCCGCATAAAAGATTAATTCTCAAACTGAACGCAGTAGGGATTCAAGGAAATGCATGCACATGGATTAGGGAGTGGTTAACAGGTAGAAAACAGAAAGTACTGATTAGAGGAGAAACCTCGAAATGGAGTGAGGTAACCAGTGGTGTACCACAGGGATCAGTATTAGGTCCTCTGCTATTCCTAATCTACATTAATGATTTAGACTCTGATATAGTAAGCAAACTCGTTAAATTTGCAGATGACACAAAAATAGGAGGAGTGGCAGACACTGTTGAAGCAGCAAAGGTCATTCAAAATGATCTAGACAGCATTCAAAATTGGGCAGACACATGGCAAATGAAATTTAATAGAGAAAAGTGTAAAGTATTGCATGCGGGCAATAAAAATGTGCATTATAAATATCATATGGGAGACAGTGAAATTGAAGAAGGAATCTATGAAAAAGACCTAGGAGTTTATGTTGACTCAGAAATGTCTTCATCTAGACAATGTGGGGAAGCTATAAAAAAGGCCAACAAGATGCTTGGATATATTGTGAGAAGTGTTGAATTTAAATCAAGGGAAGTAATGTTAAAACTCTACAATGCATTAGTAAGACCTCACCTAGAATATTGTGTTCAGTTCTGGTCACCTCGTTACAAAAAGGATATTGCTGCTCTAGAAAGAGTGCAAAGAAGAGCGACCAGAATTATCCCGGGTTTAAAAGGCATGTCGTATGCAGACAGGCTAAAAGAATTGAATCTATTCAGTCTTGAACAAAGAAGACTACGTGGCGATCTGATTCAAACATTCAAAATCCTAAAAGGTATAGACAGTGTCAACCCGGGGGACTTCTTTGACTTGAAAAAAAAAAGAAAAAAGGACCAGGGGTCATAAATGGAGATTAGATAAAGGGGCATTCAGAACAGAAAATAGGAGGCACTTTTTTACACAGAGAATTGTGAGGGTCTGGAACCAACTCCCCAGTAATGTTGTTGAAGCTGACACCCTGGGATCCTTCAAGAAGCTGCTTGATGAGATTCTGGGATCAATAAGCTACTAACAACCAAACGAGCAAGATGGGCTGAATGGCCTCCTCTCGTTTGTAAACTTTCTTATGTTCTTATGTTCTTATGAGAGGTTTGCAGACCTTAATGAAAAGTGAGCTTATTAGAAAAAAAGCCAAGCATCTGATTATATGTTACAACAGAGACAATCAATTATGTTTTGCTTATAGTGTTCTGAGCTTGTTATTTCCAGAATTCAGGGGTGCCTATGATGTGTGTATGGCTGAGGCTTTAAAACTTCAACAGAGTGTGGGGTTAAGTGAACATCAGAGGGTTTTGTTTGCTGACATAGATAAATTTGAACAGGCCCTAGATGTTAAAATTGTGGTGTGGTACAGATGTCCTCAAAAGGACGTGTTCCTGAAACACCAAACAGATACTCGACCAAAAAGCAAAACTGTATTTCTGTTTCTTCATGAGAATCATTTCTACGGTATTGTTAACTTGAAAGGTTTTCTGAGTGCCGCCTATCTGTGTAATTACTGTTACACAGCCTACAGTAACCGATCTGGACATCGTTGTGAGGGACACTGTAATGTGTGTTTTTCACCAGCCTGTAATAGCAATGCCTCTGTAAAGGTAAAATGTAACCATTGCAATCGTTATTGTCGATCACAGCTCTGTTATGATGAGCATAAGATTCTCCGAGATAAAGCCAACAGTGAAAAACAGGTCTCTATGTGTGACATCTTAAAACTGTGTACAAGTTGCTATTCTCTCTATAAATGCGACCCTACTAAACCTACGGCTCATAAATGTCCTCGTCCCAACTGTAAGATATGTAAGGCTGTGTTGTTACCTCACACTGATCACAAATGCTTCATTCAAGTGCCAAAACCTATGAGCCCACAGATAAATATGTGTTTTATGATTTTGAATGCCGGCAGGAAGATGGCTTGCACATTCCGAATTATTTGTACTGCATGCATATGGATGGGGAATCATGGTTTTGGGAGGGCGAGGATTGTGTGAAAAAGTTTTTGAAAGGTATCGCAGGCCCTGTTATGCAGGCTATACTTTCTTGGCCCACAACGCGAAGTCGTATGACAGCTATTTACTGATGAATTATTTAATTACCAACGGTGTTAACCCTCATATCATAGCTCAGGGTAGCAAGTTAATGAGTTTTACAGAAGAGGCTTTTTAGATGCGCTACATTGATTCCTTTAACTTTATGCCCATGAAGTTAAGTGCAATGCCTTCAGCTATGGGATTTGAAGCCAGAAAAGGATATTTCCCTCATTTTTTCAATACTGTTGAAAACCAGAATTACGTTGGGCCCTATCCTGAACCACGTTACTATGGTGTTCAGCAAAGGATGTCTAAAGAACGTGATGACTTTTAGAAATGGTACGATTCGATTAAGAATGGCATTTTTAATTTCTAAGAAGAAATGGCGTTCTACTGCAAAAATGATGTTGAAATTTTGAAAGAGGCCTGTATCAGATTCCGTACAGAGGTTTATGCTATAGGGCAGATAGATCCCTTCCAATGTACTACCATTGCTTCACTGTGCATGGCTATGTATAGAAGTAAATTTATGCCTAAAGACACAATAGCTATCATTCCTCCAGACAATTACAGTGACCAGCAAAAAAGCTTTTCAAATGACGCGATACAATGGTTAATGTATGTATCTGAAACTGAAAATGTTTTCATTCAACATGCTTTAAACTATGGAGATCTTAAAATAGGGCCATTTTTCTTGGACAGGTATGCTGTGATTAATGGTAAGCGTACAGCTTTTGAATTTGCAGGGTGCTTTTTTCATGGTTGCCCCCAATGCTATGATTCCGTCGATGTAAACCCCTTAAGCAAAGTATCCTGCGGTACGATGTATCGTCACTTTGATGAAAAGATTGAAACACTGCAAAAGGTTTACGGGTTGGAAGTCAGAGTAATTTGGGAGCATGAATGGAACGCCCTGAAAAAACAGCCTCAAGTTCACGATTTTTTGGTTCGCTCTGATTTTCCAGAACGTATCAATCCTTGTGAGGCTGTTTGGGGGTCATACAAATGCCATTACATTACATTATGTGGCCCATGAAAATGAAAGGTTGGAATACTTTGATTTCACTAGCTTGTACCCCTTTGTCAACAAAACAAAAGTGTACCCTGTAGACCATCCTACTATAATTTACCATAATTTTCAGGACTTGAGGCAGTACTTTGGCTTGTTCAAATTAACTGTTCTGTCTCCTAGGGGTCTTTTTTTCCCCGTACTGCCTGCAAGAATCTGCGGTAAATTAATGTTTACCCTCTGCCGTTCTTGCGCAGAAACACTAAACCAGACCGGGGTATGGAACCATACCTCTGGAGAAAGAGCCTTGACAGGAACATGGTGCAGTGTAGAGGTAGTCAAAGCTCTTGAGAAAGGTTACAAAGTGTCTAAAATACACAAAGTTTGGCATTTCCCTCAGAAATCTGACACTCTCTTTACAGGTTACATTAATAGTCATCTCAAGGGGAAACAGGAAAGTTCAGGTTACCCCTCTCATTGTACCGATGAGGTGCGTAAAGAGCATTATATTGTTGAATATTTTCAGAAAGAGGGGGTTCAATTAGATCCTCAAAACATTAATGTTAACCCGGCTAAAAGACTAATCTCCAAATTATGTTTGTATTAGCTCTGGGGGAAATTTGGACAAAAAACTAACCAACTCTCTACAAGCTTGGTTAAAGATCCTGACCAGTTTTTCCATTATCTCTTTTCAAAAAGATAACAGGTTTCTCATTTTTGTTTAAGTAAGTGATACGGTGGCACAGGTTCAGTGGCGTTATGCTTCTGAAACCTATACACCCCAGGTAATATAAACGTATTCATAGCGGCGTTTACAACCGCCACGCCTGGCTAGAGCTCTATAACCTCATGGATCGTCTGCAGGGTCGTTGTCTGTTTCATGATACGGACTCTGTGATCTTTGTCAGTAGGCCCCATGCTTGGCGTCCAGAACTTGGCAATTATCTTGGAGATTTAACTAGCGAGTTGAAGCCGGGGGAATACATTACAGAGTTTGTGTCAGTGGGGCCTAAAACGTATGGATACATCACAAACAGAGGAAAAACATGTCTCAAAGTAAAGGGTATTACCCTAAACTATGAGAATTCCAAATTAATTAACCTCGCTTCATTAAAAGACCTAGTTCAAAACTTTGTGAATCCTGATAGAAACACCACTGCGGAGCATATCATGATTCGAGGCTCCCAGATTCACCGTAATAAAAAAGAATTTCAATTGGAAAACAAACCACTCTAGAAAACTTTTCAAATAGTCTACAATAAGAGAGTCTTGCTGTTTGATTACACAGCTCTTCCTTATGGCTACTGAAGATGGCTTCGATATTGGACTAACCGTACATTTTGCCGCTATAATATCGGGGCCCTCCAATTCAGGCAAAAGTTATTTTGTGAAGCAGCTTTTAAAAAACTCTCAACAGATCTTTTCCCAAACCCCTGAGAATATCATATGGTGCTATAGCTGTTGGCAGCCATTATACAACGAATTGGCACTTAAATTTAAAAATGTAAAATTTATTCAAGGCATACCGGCTTCATTAACCGATGATAATTTAATGCCTCCTAACAAAATCAATTTAATCATTATAGATGACTTGATGGAGGCGGCTAGCGAAGATGATGAAATACAGAAAGCTTTTACAAAATACGTTCATCATAGAAATTTATGTGTGCTGTATTTGGTTCAAAATTTGTTTTTTCAAGGAAAAATGAGCCGTACCATAAACTTGAATGCCAATTACATTATTCTGTTTAAAAACCCCAGAGATAAACTTCAAATCAACATGCTAGCCGGACAGATGTACCCCGGTAACTCCAAGTTTTTCTTAGAAGCGTTTGAAGATGCAACAAAAAAAACCCTATGGTTATCTTTTAATAGACTTAAATGCACAAACCCCTGAAGCATACCGTCTAAGAACTGGTTTATTTACTCCTGATTGGCCAGTTGCTTATATCATGAGAAATACCAAGACAAAACACTTATAATCGGCCTGTTATAGTGCTAAAACTTTTATTTATCTATACTCTTCAACAACACAGCATGTCGGCTAGAATAAAAAGTAACCTCCATCTTTTAAAGAGCATAGTTCGCAGCTCTGCTCATCAGAGAAGAGCAGTTTTACGAGACGCCTCAGACGATTTTATCAAATCTATTGTGGAAATTGCCTTAAAACGCCTTAAAGGGTAACATCCCTTGACCTCAGGTCAGTTAAACACCCTCAAAAAGCAGTGGCGTGTTATAAACAGCCTATGTAATAAGAACCATTCAATTGAAAAGAAGAAAAAAACTGTGAATCAGAGTGGTGGTTTTATTGGCGCTTTAATAAGGATTGCTCTGCCTTTTTTATCAGGACTTTTATCAGGACTTTTTATCAACACCGCAAAGTTAATTTGTAAAAAATGACTCACTCCCAGAAAATGTTTCTGGTACCGCAACATCAACTTGATAGACTTCGACAGCCTGAGCCACAGCACCCTGAACCTATTAAAAAAGCAGTTGAAAGCAGACTTGACTCTGAAATGAAAAGCATTCTACTTAGAACTGACATCAGTGACCATGAGAAAGTTAAGCTATACACCAGCTCCTTACAGAAATAGCCTTGATTAAACAGAGTGAAAAAGAGCTTAATACCCTGACTTTGATTACACCCCCCTCTAAGGAAATGGCACAAACTGATGCAGAATCTGAATCTAAGGTTATTATTTATTATTTATTTATTTCTTAGCAGACACCCTTATCCAGGGCGACTTACATTTGTTACAAGATATCACATTATTTTTACATACAATTATCCATTTATACAGTTGGGTTTTTACTGGAGCAATCTAGGTAAAGTACCTTGCTCAAGGGTACAGCAGCAGTGTCCCCCACGTGGGATTGAACCCACAACCCTCCGGTCAAGAGTCCAGAGCCCTAACCACTACTCATAACATCAGGTTGTGACTGATGTTATGAGTAGCGTCCCCTCCAGATCTAAGAAAAATGCTAAATTTATTTTAAACACAATGTCTCAGAATGCTTTGGTTACCTCATGGAATGATCAAGGGGAATTCATTCTTAGGGGTAAGAACATTAGAGGGTCGCATATGGTTGATTTAATCAGGGCCGCTACTGGGAATACCAATATCCCTGAACATAGGCTACCTGTAGGATGGGTTGAATTCATCAAAAGTTTGGCGGTGATAAATGTCCCTTATTCTACAATACCTAATTCTCAAACACGACAACTCATAGAAGCCAATAAAAAACGACCCTTAGAGACCCCTATGAATAAGAAGCAGAAAAATAGACAACAGTTATGGGAAACTTATTAAGATGTTACTGTTTTTTATTGAGTTTCACACATCTTTACATTTTGTTGTATAATCATGCAAATATTGTATAATCAATGTCTGATATATACGTCTGTATAAGTCTTTACAACAATACAAATATTTATTCAACATCTACATTGTCATAAGTTTTTTGAAGACTAACATTCGTAACATTTTTTAAAATCATGGTGAGTCTTGACACACTGCATGCATGAAAATATATTTATACAGTTCTGTTTTAAATGGTTAGACATACAATATATAAATCGGGACACCATCAGATCATTTTTGTTTAAATCAGAGCTGTAGAGAGCCATAACTTCGGGGTAAGTAAGTCCTTTGGCTCGATGATGTAAGAAGAAAACACAGTGATGGCCGCAGGTAGTGGTCATAAGACCTTGTAGAGGTTGATTATTGTACACTGTTTGTTTAGCGTTGCTGTCTAAAAAGTCTTAGGAAAATAAGTAAAATCTGGAGGGTTACCGTAAGAATAAAAAAAACTCTCCCTGACCCTCTTCTTTTAGATAAATTCCCAGCCAGTGTTCTCCAGGATAATTTTGGGGTCGGTGTTGACAATAAGCATCGCCAGAAGTTTTTTTTTTATTTTTCCTTTAGGTAGTTGATCACTAGCTAGGACCCCATAAAAATACTTTTCAGTCAAGGGGTTGCTGGATATCAATTATCAGCGGTTTGTCTTTGAGATGTCTACCCGTGGCTTGTATTAAACTGTAATATTCCCAGACGGGGTTGTATCTTGCTGTATAGTCGGGTTGTAAAGATTCTGAGGGGACTTGTTCACCATCAACGTACATAGCTATAAAGTTCCCGGCAAAGTGTTTAAAGTTAAAAGGGTTTTTAGCGTAGGACCCGCTAAAAGCGTCGTTATCTGTTAACCCTTTGCGGTCCATTTATTAAATGCGTCAGGCATGCCAGGTCTAATTTATTTTCACACACGCAGTTAATTTTAGATGCGCTGTTTAAATGTATTTTTTTTTGACAGTCAAACGGGTTTAAATGGCCCTGCATGACTGGCTATTGTTGTGGCTATGAGGGTTATGACTTGTTAGGACATTTGACACTACGTCACTAACAATATTTTTAGCGGCTGATTTAAAATGAGGTTTAACTATTTCAAAACCCCTTCTAAGTAAAGGTAAAGCTTTTCTGAAAAGACTTCGAAAAATACCCCCTATACCCGCTCCGTACATTACAGGAGCTCCAGAAAATCCAGGCAAACCATTACCAGCTTGATTTTTGTAATAATTAATATAAGGATTGACATATCCATGAGGTCTCATTTTTCTTTTCAATTAGGTGTAAAAAAGAGGCTTGCAACTTCACTACAACCTTCCCAAAACGGAATGGCACTAACTTGTTTTGATCCGTCTTAATTTGTATAGTTATCGTATTAGTTGGTCTTGCTGAGGGGTATGTAATGAGGTAATGTTGTAAGTTACCGTGATTATATCGTTGTTTTTGCCTTTAATAGGGACACACCTTAGAAGAGGCACGTAACTATCTCTAACGGCTTGATGTGTAATGATATCTGTATAGACATACATGGTATAAAAACCCGCTCGGATATCGGCGGGGTAGAGGGTCCTCAAATGAACACTATACAGTTTAGCCTCAATAGGTCCCAATAGACCAATAGTTCACCCTTTATAGTCTCACGAAATCCCAACATTTGTCCGAGTTGTTCTTTGGCAAAAATCACAAATGGAGTAGTACTTTTTATATAAATTCTTCTTTCTATAGGTTTATAGACTAATTTCAAATCATTTTTATATTGTTCATCGGGAGCCTTGTCACCTTTCTGATCTAGTCATTTTCCGAGCAGGACATCGTTCATGGTCGTTATTACATCCTGAAGGGTCTCATAATATCCTTTTGTTATAGTATAATCATGTTTTATCACCTTTTCCATATCGAAAGTAATACAAGTGCTGTCATTAAGGTTTATATTATCCCAGGTATGGGGATATTGAATCTCTGCTAAGCAAACTTCCCATTTTCCCGGTAGATTCATTGTTTTAACCAACTTGGTAGTAAATTTGGATATAGCGTTTTTAGGGAAAACATCCTGTGAAGCGTTACTAGGCAGAGTCACATAAAAAGAGTCTTGAGACATCTTGAATAATGTTTTAAGTGCAATTAAATACACCCCGTACTTGTTAACTCTTTAGAGCCACCACCTGATGCCCAGCGACCCAACTGTTAAATTTTTCAGGCCAACCGGCACATTTTATGAGATAAGAACTTTTACCGTTTTCCTTTTTCTCAGCAACTATCTTCTCTATCCTAAACAACCTATCAGTCTTGACATTTATTTTCTGCAATTCTGGTTCATAAAAGGTGCCATTTATAGCCACTCCATCATAATCACATAGTTTATACACCGGTGGAAATCTTGGTATACATTCTGTTATAGTAAAAATCTCTGCCGTAAACGTCTGTTCATAGCCTTTTATAAAGGGAGCTCTTAACTTTGAAATTCTGACTTTGTCACCGACTGTAAACTTAAAATTTATATGTTTAGGGCTTTTCTTCTTAGAGTATAAAGTTTCAAACACTTTAAATGAATTGTCTTCATTAACTTCTGAAGGTTTCATTTGAATACTACGGTGAAAGGAGTTATTATAAGCCTGAACCATTTCTTGTAGTTTATCCATATACTTGTGAGTGTTAAAAGCGGTGAAATATTTCCACATTTTTGTTTTCAGAGTCCTGTTGTATCTCTCAACAATAGAGACTTTTAGTTTGTTCCCTGTGAAAAAGTATAGAATATTATGTTTTTTTAGCATGTGCTGAAATGCTCTGTTTAGAAATTCTGTCCCTTTATCAGTTTTTTACGTTTTTTAGGTTTCCTGCCCGTGCTGAGGATCCTCTTGAACGCATCTGTCACCGTCTTAGATGACTTATTTTTCAATGGTATTACCCAGGCATATTTGGATAAGATATCTATACATGTTAGCATGTACTTGTAACCTCCATTTTCTTTTGACAAGCTAGACATATCCACTAAATCAGCTTGCCACTGAGTATCGATATTAGATACAAATACAGTGTTTCTTTTAAAGTTTATTCTAGAGGGCTTATGCAAAGTATATGAGTCTTGCTCTGATAAAAAATTCTGTTAAGGCCATCTCAGAGACTTTAGGCCCATCAGACCCCAGAGCCCTTTGAAGAGTCTGTAAACCCCCTAAACCCCCAGGATTTGATGGATTGTAGTGTATTTTTTTCATACGCTGATGTGACATCTTTAACCAATATAACACAACTGTGACAAGTATGTAGTTCAAAAGGTTTTTATTCAAAGTTTATCATAACACCTCTGAGACATGTGTGAAGTTCAAACGTTTTATTCACAGTTTATCAAGAAGATTAGGACACTTTAGAAGACATATAAAGTTTTTACACAAACATTCATGATTAGTCACTAAGTAATCCACGACATTTTGCACAACTTTAGATATACCTTCATCTCTTAAAAACCTAGCCAGGTTATAAAAACAGACATCAGTCACATAAGCATACAAAACAATGATATGTATACATTTGCAGTCTTCTATTTCATCAAACATTTTAGGTAATATATTCATTAAAAATGCATTTAAGGGGTTACAGTGTTTTACATGAGCATCTACCAACTCTAGCCATTCTTGAGCATCAACATCTTTATGGATTAAATCAGTTACACTTTTTAAATTGTTGAACATTTTTACATTTACGGTGATCAGGTTTTGAAAGAGTCTCTTACAAGCCACTTTCTCAGCTATTAACTCAAACAACAGCCCCTCCATGGTTTTCCTCAGTTTTGCTGGAGTCTGGACGTTCCCCATTTTCAAAGTCACAGGCTCCGTAATAAGCTAAAGGAGCTTGGGGGTTAGTAAAACTGCGATGGTAAAAAGTTTTGGATATTTTGTTAACAATGTCTCGGGTCTTGTCATCCAGGGCTTCTTGTAGATGGCTCAGTTTACGTCTAATGCTGTGTTCTGGTCTTAGCTCTGTTAAAATATCTTCCACCAGTTTCTGAAGTTTTGTCAAAGATGGATGGAAATTGAAACAAGCTAGAGCTTTAGCCATCAGAAGCTTCAGCCACGGTACGTGTATTTTTTCTAGTATTTCTTCAAAATGTTGATCAAAATAATTGGGGTCTGCTTCATAAAGGCAACTGTGTCTCAGCTGGCTCATGTGGTCAATTTCGCAACCGCAGCAATTTTTCACCATATCACGGTCAATGATCACTTCCAAAAGAGAAGCCAGGAGACCCCAAGAGATCTTTAATACTTTTCAGTGGTCCAATCCATCTCAAGATCGTTAGGTTCAAGAAGGGCATTTTCAGAGAAGTATCTAAAGTTTGCAAAAGACATGGCGTCAGACTCCTTTAGGCCCACTTTAGTATGCTCCCTAAGATCATGTGTCAGCCTATGAGGGGTGATGACGCCTCTGGCCCCATGGGGGATCCTTTGAGACGGCCTATCAGGGATCCATGAATGGGGGGTCCATGAGGCACCGCCCCTAGGGGCGTTTTCTGAGTTACCCTAAACATCCGCCCCCTCTCTATCATTGAGGTCTATTTTCAGTTCAGTCCACAGAGGAGTATGTACAGTACACAGAGGATCCTTGGGACGGATGCTTAAAGGCCCCTTGCTTGAACTCTCCTGAACCTTTTTGCAGTCCGTGGTTTCTTTAGCCTCTGAGGAATATGTGCATTTTTTAAAGGCTTTTATAAGTTCAGACATTTGCCGATCCTCAAGATCCACTTTCTCAGAGCAGGAACTAACACCGGTATGAGACATCTTGTGTAACACTCTAATAAAATGCACAAATATTTTCCTCCTTTTATGAGGTCTGAAATCATGCCCAGACTTGCCCCTTTAAAAAAAACAAAAACAAAAAAACAAAAACCCTCGATCATTTCAACCTTTTGCTCAAACACCTAACCACCTTGATTCTCTGAACCCCGGTAAGCTTAATTCTTATTTTTTATTTATTAATGTTTTAAGAAAAATGGTTGTGGCCGAGTGGTGAAGGTGATGGACTTAAGATCCATTTGACTCAATTGTCTACGTGGGTTCGAATCCTACCAACTATAAATATTTTTATTTCAAACTCTTTTACATTTATAAATATTTAATGTTTATAAGCGCTTGTGAAATACATAGGGGTCTGTTTATATATATATATATATATATATATATATATATATATATATATATATATATATATATATATATATATCCTATATAAAATCCACGCCCCCTCATTATATATTAATAAATTCATAAATATAATGTCAAAAGGATCATAAATCAGACTTTTGACATAAGCTATAGTAATATTACTACTGGTGCATGAACAAATTAAACATGTGTTAGCAAAATAGTCTTTGCTGTATGATGTACAGCAACTGTAAAATTAATTAAATCATTTGATTCCCTGTGTACACAAAGACTGCAGTCCTGATTTAACCACTGGGTAAGCAAAGCTCTCGGGGACTGATTTCTCAGTCACGGGATTGAGCGCCTTACCGGCAATGCATCGTAATTAGAAAAGTGTACTGTGAAATATTGAAAACTGACTCATTCGGGATTTGAACCCGGGACCTCTTGCACCCGAAGCAAGAAGCATACCCCTAGACCAACAAGTCAACTGCTGCCAGCAACTTGGTTCCACAAGCTTCCAAAGAAGTGTAGACCTAGATGCTCTGTATTGAGGAATTAGTGTCGCCTTGCTGTGTGCCTGTTAGGGACAGTCTGATTTGCTGTACCTAGCGGCTAGCATTTCTATGGGCATCGAGAGGTGGTCGCTATAAATGATGAAACTGGTTTAGATGGGATTTAGTTTCGATATGCATACATATACATAAAAAAAATAAACAAAACAAAAACAAGACTGTGTTTTGATGTTTTGCAAAGGGATGCACTGCAATGTCTGCACAGAGGAGCAGTCCCAGCACTGAGGTGACACAGGGGCTTTGACCTGCTCCGTTCCCGACCTGGGCCGATTCAGCCCTCTAGCTACTCGTCATTGTTCTGCCGTGTGTGTGTAGCATGGAGTGCCCAGATGACAAAGCAAACACGAGCATCTTGGTAGTTCGCTGTGATCGTATAGTGGTTAGTACTTTGCGTTGTGGCCGCAACAACCCCGGTTCGAATCCGGGTCATGGCAATTTGAATTCATCAAACGGGACAGAAGCTTGTTTTTTTATTTTTTCACACGCCATATTCATTGTATGCACCTTTTTGAAAGAAAGTAGAATACATAATTGCTTCATCATGATAGTACTGGCATGATGCATACCAGCCTGCTGTCTATGAAATAATAATTACAGAAATAATCAATCAATAAACACCATAAAAATCTCCTACAAACTCCAGTCACTGTATTAACGCCTATCGAGTAGAGGGAAGATGGGACCTGTCCCAGCAGCCAATGTTACAGTGGTGTAATTAAAACTTTGAAGGTTCCCGGCCAACGCAAGTGTACTTTGAACTTTTTCTTTTAAGATTGGAATAAAGCGTAATACATTCCCCAACTAATCTGCCTTACACCTGCAATTTGTTTCCTTGTTCAAACTGGAGAATAGTCTTAAAAGCATAACTTTTAAAGTATCACTGTGAATTATAATGCTCTGTGAGGTGATATTAGTCACTACATTTAAGCCCCATCAAACGAATGTGTTCATTTGGAATCATGCATTGATAATGCGTTGTCGGGAAAACTGCAAATATGGATGGAAGCGTGAGTTGAATGATTAATCACATTCTAAGGATTGATATCGTCCTGTTGTTAGTCCTGCCACATAAAAATGGCGTTGCAGTTACATGCGCTGCAAAATCAAATATTTAAAATTAAACAACCATCTGATAGACGATAATGCAGCCGGATTGTTTTAGACACACATGGGCGCATGAAAAAATCAAACATGTTACCAAAATAGTTATTGCTGTATGATGTACAGCAACTGTAAAATGAACGGTGTTATAATCTGTTATGTCAGACTTCTGTTGAATTTTTAAGCATTTGATTCCCTGTGTACACAAAGACTGCAGTCCAGATTTAACCATTGGATAAGCAAAGCTCTCGGTGACTGATTTTTCAGTCATGTGATTGAGCGACTTACCGGCAATGCATCGTAATTAGAAAAGTGTGTTGCGAAATATTGAAAACGGGTCATTGGGGATTTGAACCCGGGACCCTCTCGCACCCGAAGCGAGAATCATACCTCTAGACCAACGAGCCAACTGCTAGCAACAATTTGGTTCCACAAGCTTCCAAAGAAGTGTAGACCTAGATGCTCTGTATTGAGGAATTAGTGTCGCCTTGCTGTGTGCCTGTTAGGGACAGTCTGATTTGCTTTACCTGGCGGCTAGCATTTCTATGGGCATCGAGAGGTGGTCGTTATAAATGAGGAAACTGGTTTAGATGGGATTTAGTTTCGATATGCATACATACACATAAAAAATAAACAAAACAAAAACAAGACTGTGTTTCGTTGTTTTGCAAAGGGATGCACTGCAATGTCTGCACAGAGGAGCATTCCCAGCACTGAGGTGACACGGGGGCTTTGACCTGCTCCGTTCCCGACCTGGGCCGATTCAGCCCTCTAGCTACTCGTCATTGTTCTGCCATGTGTGTAGCATGGAGCGCCCAGATGACGATTTCCATTACACGAGAGTAGATGTTAAAACTTCATGCTGATTTGAACTCGGCTCTCGTCAAGATAAGCACCAACTAAGACGTAGCTTTACAGTAAACTAATGTGATCCATATGTGTCTCCATCCATTTACGTTTCCTTCCATATGATGATGTAGATATCCTTCTGTCTGGTGTTAATGGCTGAAGTGTAATGCTGGCTCCAGGGATCAGCTTATTTTGCCTCCCTGGCGCATCAGCACACACAAAGGCTGCGATGCTGGCTCCGGGGATCAACCACGGTGCGGCCTCCCCAGCACATCAGCATGACAACCGTCTGGATTGAGCTAAGTAGGGTACATCTCTGGGGTCTTCAAGTGGGCACCTTCCATCCTCAGTGTTTCGTCGACTAGCCCACGACACCTCAAGAGGGCTCGACGGTGATTCTGGCGTCCCAGCATCACCCCCCTCTGTCCCCCACTCAACTCAGCCCAGCTTACTTACCTGTACATCAGCGTTTCTTTCTTTCTATTGTGCTTGAGATCTCCAGCCAGAATCTTTCCTTCTCAACCACAGCCAGTTGCTGCTCCTCTCTGCTGTTTCAGATAAGTTCGTCACTGTGCGACGCAACTCTTGGCCACTGAATCTGACGTCTCTGAGAAACCGGGTTGTAGAGTGTGCCACAAATCCTCGACAACCCACCTCCACTGGGTAAACCTGGACTCTCCATCCTCGCTGTTCCGCTTCAGTGGCTGGTTGAGCATACCGCAGTTTCTTCCTCTCATATGCCTCATCTACAACATCCTCCCATGGCACTGTTAACTCTACCAGGTGAACAAGGCGTGCTGATCCAGACCACAAGACAATATCTGGTCGAAGGTTAGTGGTGGTAACACTATGTAACACAATTTTTGTTCCTGGGTAGTAAGTGTTATTTCCTAATTGCTTATGCCTCAAAAGTATAGAAAATGGCTATTATTCCCCACAAACTTTGCTTTTGTGACCAGGACAGTGATATTTTGAAATTTACCTATTTCCAATGAGAAAACGGGTGAATTTGTGTCTTTTCGTTCACATAAAGTCAGAAAAAAACAACATATGAATCCAAATTAACATGTATTTATACTAAAGTAATACAAAAATGACTACAAAAGATTTAGAAGTGAGTAGTTTTTCGAGATTTACGATTATACTGTAAATCACTTTCACGAATCAGCCACCAAATGTAGTCTCCCATCATGTTGTCGTTATACTGTCCTTGGTAGCGGCGTTCAAAGTCCAGTACATCCTGGTGGAAGCGCTCGCCTTGCTCCTCCGAGTACGCTACCATGTTCTCCTTGAATTTATCAAGATGAGCATCAAGGATATGGACTTTGAGGGACATCCTACAGCCCATTGTGCCGTAGTTCTTCACCAGAGTCTCAACCAGCTCCACATAGTTTTCGGCCTTGTGATTGCCCAGGAAGCCCCGAACCACTGCGACAAAGCTGTTCCAAGCCGCTTTCTCCTTACTAGTGAGCTTCTTGGGGAATTCATTGCACTCCAGGATCTTCTTTATCTGTGGTCCGACGAAAACACCGGCTTTGACCTTTGCCTCAGACAGCTTAGGGAAGAAGTCTTGAAGGTACTTAAAGGCTGCCGACTCCTTATCTAGAGCTCTGACAAATTGTTTCATAAGGCCCAATTTGATGTGCAGTGGTGGCATCAGCACCTTCCGGGGGTCCACCAGTGGCTCCCACTTGACGTTGTTCCTCCCCACAGAGAACTCGGTCCGCTGTGGCCAGTCCCGCCTGTGGTTGTGCGCCTTGGTGTCCCTGCTGTCCCAAAGGCAAAGATAGCAGGGAAACTTGGTAAAACCGCCTTGGAGACCCAGCAGGAATGCCACCATTTTGAAGTCTCCTATGACCTCCCAGCCGTACTCATCATACTTCAAGGCGTCCAGCAAGGTCTTGATGCTGTTGTAATCCTCTTTGAGGTGCACCGAGTGAGCCAGGGGAAGAGACGGGTACTTGTTACCATTATGGAGCAGCACGGCTTTGAGGCTCCTGGATGAGCTGTCAATGAAGAGGCGCCACTCATTCTGGTTACAGGCGATTCCGATTGCCTCGAACAGACTGGTCACATTGTAGCAGAAGCAGAGCCCATCTTGACGGGTGAAGAAGATGGAAAAAGGTTGGTGACGCTTCCTCTGATCTGCGACTTGCACACTTTCATCCAACAAGTTCCACTGCTTGAGCCTAGACGTCAAAAGTTCGGCATTGGACTTGGTGAGACCAAGATCTCTAATCAAGTCGTTGAGGTCTTTTTGGTTGGGGTAGTATGGGTTTCTCTCCTCAGCTCCACCTTTGAAATTGTCATCTGGATCTACAACGTCTTCCTCGCTCTCTGACTTGCTGCTCTCTTCTAAAGACGGCTGCTCTCTCTCCGGAAGAGTGGGTACGGGGAGCTCATGGCAGTGTGGCACCGGGGCGATGGATGAAGGAAGGTCCGGATATGTGATAGCAGGTGTATTCTTGCCAGTCCGACATTTGGAAGGGTCCACCATGCAGAAGTAGCAGTTGCTTGAGTGGTCAGTGGGTTCCCGCCAAATTCTTTGGATAGCGAACTTCATGGCTCTCTTTTCCCCTCTGTACCATCCTACAAAAATACATTTATTTCACCCATGACTAATGTGTAAGAGATTCTCACAACATTTTTCATATATGATATATTTTTTCAATAACATTGAAAATTGTAAAACATTTTAAAATTAAAAACTTTTACAATTTTAAAAATTTTAACAAATTTTATAACATAAAATTCCGAGCAACAATTGTCCATCTTACCTTCCAGAGTTTTTTTGCAGTGCTCGCAGGTGAAATGAGGTGCCGAAATATGCCTTGTAGGCCTCACACATCTTAGCAGATGCTTCCACGGAGTACTTTTTCGCTCTTGTCTTGATAAATTGGCCGCAGACATAGCAAAATGAGTCTGCCAGATGCTTGCAGCCTCTTGATGCCATCTCAGAAAAATGCAGATATGTATCCACTTAGGCAGCTGGAACTAAACTGAACTGGTGGGCTTAAGGCCCCTGTATTTATACTACTATTTATATTACTGGAAAGTTCTAGAAAGTTCTAGAAGTTACTCCAAGTTTACTCAGCACTGAATCTATCTGGAATGTTCTGGAAAATAGGTAAATTTCAAAATATCACTGTCCTGGTCACAAAAGCAAAGTTTGTGGGGAATAATAGCCATTTTCTATACTTTTGAGGCATAAGCAATTAGAAAATAACACTTACTACCCAGAAAAAAAAAAAAAAAAAAAATTGTTACACGGTGTAATCACAGGTGGAAAAATAAGCCGTTGACCAACATCTGCCAGCATTTTCCAGTCTCTAGCAGCTTCTAGTTGTCCTGGGCGAGGACTGGTTTTTAACACTTTTTTTTTGGTGGTTGCTCTCCTGGGTGGAGGAATGTTGTCTTTTGTGTGTAATGTTTTGATGGAACAGATGGCAACTTATTGGTCATGTTACGCTTGTCTTCCAATGCTAAGGCCAAACATCGCAGCACCATGTTATGGCGCCAGTAAACCGTCCTTGGCTAAGAGCCACCTTACATCCTGTCAAAATGTGCCTTAATGTTGCAGGTGATGAACACAAAGGACATGAGGGATCCTCTCCTACCCAGAGGTTTAGGTTCTGTGGTGATGGGAGAACATCATATGTTGACCTGATGAGGAAACTGATCCTGCTCTGTTCCATTGACCATAGGTCTTGCCAGCCAATCTTGCGTTGTTCCACACTCTCCCATCTCATCCATTCTCCCTGCTTGGCCTGGGAAATAGCCTTTATACACCTCATCCTCTCCTCCTGCTTTTGCACCTCGTTGACTACCAGCTTCCTCCTTTGAGCTGGGGCTGCCTTGTGCCATGTAGGAGGAGCTGAACTGAGACCAAGACCAACTCTTCCATGCTGAACTTGCCCCATGATATCACCAATTCGAAGGGCAGCCTTTGCATCTTCCACAGCTTTCTTTGCCGCCCACTATCTTCCAGTTTTCAACACAGGAGCTGCCTCCCTTATGCATTTGTCGCGTGACTCTACTAATGTCTCTTCCAGTCTGACCTTGGCGCACTTAAACTCCTCGGTTAGAGCGGAGACTGGTAGCTGCAGTATTCCTTTACCATAAAGTCCCACTCTGCTGAGGCAGCGTGGAACTCCCAACCATTTCCTGATGAATGAACTGATTAAAGCTTCCAGCTTCTCTACTGTTGTCAAAGAAACCTCGTACACAGTCAGTGGCCACAGCAACCTCAGCAGTAGACCAAACTGAAAGCAACAGAGTTTTAGTTTGCCTGGTAAAGCACTGCTGTCTAAGCTCTTCAACCCTTCCACTGCTTGTTGTCTAACTTCTCCCACACGAACTATGTCCTTTAGATCCCCGTCGTACCATTTCCCAAGACTGTTCACTGGCTTCTCAGACACTGTTGGTATTGCCTCACCATTAATGTAGAACCTTTTATCTACTACTTTACGTGTAATTATAGAGATGCTCCTTGATTTAGTGGGCTTGAATTGCATTCGTGCCCATTCAATGTTATTGGTTAATTTGCCCAATAACCGATTAGTGCAGGCTACTGTTGTAGTTATGGTTGTCATGTCATCCATGTATGCTCGAATTGGTGGTAGTCGCATTCCAGAAGCCAAGCGCTCTCCTCCTACTACCAGTGGAGAAATGGTGCATCCTGCCATTATTCCAACCTCTAGGCATTGCCATGTAGTGCTGAATTCTGAAGTTGAAAAACTAAATTGCAAATCTCCAAAGTAGGCTTTCACTAAATTTGTTATTGTCATCGGTACACTGAAAAAATCAAATGCTGCCCAAAGAAGTTCATGTGGCACTGAACCATATGCATTAGACAAATCCAAGAATGTCACATGGAGCTCCTTCCTATCCTTTTTAGCTGATTTGAATTTGTTGCCAGATCACATTGATGTGTTCTAAGCATCCTGGGAAACCTGGAATGCCCGCTTTTTGTATTGAAGTGTCAATGAAGCAGTTCTTTAATAGGTAAGTTGACAATCTCTGAGCAATAATGCTGAAGAAAATCTTACCTTCTACGTTTAATAGGGAAATAGGACGAAACTGACTGATGCTTGTAGAATCTTTTTCTTTTAGGTATAAAGACTCCACCTGCTCGGCGCCATGCTCTTGGTACAACCTGTTTTTCCCATGCCACTTTCATCAATTTCCACAGAATTCGTTGAACTCCTGAAGCACTCTTGTACACTCTGTACGGAACTCCATTAGGCCCTGGAGATGATGAAGCCCTTGCTTTTTTTCACAGCTTGCTCTACTTCTTTCCACTTAGGTGCACAGTCCTCCATTTGGTATTCTGGTAGATTGATAGGTGGGATGTCTGACGGAATTGACATTATTATTATTTGTTTATTTAGCAGACGCCTTTATCCAAGGCGACTTACAGAGACTCGGGTGTGTGAACTATGCATCAGCTGCAGAGTAACTTACAATTACGTCTCACCCGAAAGACGGAGCACAAGGAGGTTAAGTGACTTGCTCAGGGTCACACAATGAGTCAGTGGCTGAGCCGGGATTTGAACCGAGGACCTTCTGGTTACAAGCCCTTTTCTTTAACCACTGGACCACACAGCCTCAGACATAGGCTCACACAGACATAGGCTCCTGCCTTTTTGAATCTGTATGTGTTTCCTCCAAATATCTCTCCAGCTCAACCTTAGATGCTTTTAGTGTGCCATTCTTCTCACTGGTGAATAACTTCTTTACAAATTTGAATGGGTCTTTATAAAAGTTAGCTCGCACGCTCCTTCTTTTTTGTAGCGTTTCCGTGAGGCGCTCAGCTCTGCGCAATGTTGCAAGCTTATCTTTTATGACCCTTTGTAAGAGATTGAGTCCCTCCTTCTTGACTTTGTTCTGCTCTTCTCCATTGCTTCCTCAGCTGTCTCCTTTCTCTAACTAAGCGTTCAATCTCCTGCTGCCGTCTAGACTTTCCAGGAATAGTATGTACTTTTTCCTTCCTTTTTTCAACTGCAAACCTCTCACTTCCATATGCGTAGATGATGTCCCCAAATTTATCCAGCTTCTTTTCAACTGTTCCACTTAATCTTTCCAATGCAAAGCAGAGATCTGTGTTTACTGTGTCCCATGCAGTTTTCTCACAAGCTCTTGGCCATTTAACTCCAGGCTTGTGCCCGTTGAGGTTCTTTTTTTCTCTTATGCTGGTTTGTCTGACCGGGTTCACAAGGATCATTAGGTTCATCACTAACTGTGTCCATGCAAGTCCTCCTCACGTCTATGACAGGGGTGCTGATATCCTGCGAACCAGGGACGTCACCAGAGATTCATGGATGGGGGGGCTAAGCCTCTTTAGGGGGGGTCTGGGCATACTCCCCCAGGATTTTTTTAAAGCCCCAAAACGTCTTTTCATCATGTATTTTTAGAGTAACAACAGGTGTAAAATCTATCAAAATAAGGTTATTTTTGGTCAAGGTTGGCTAAAAGTATACCTGTCTCATAGTTTGTGTTAGACACTGATCTAATATGACTTACTTAAATTCTATCCAAATAAAGAAATTAAAGTCCACTCTGTCCCCATCCATCCAACACCACAAAAACGGCTGTACTATGTAGCCAAAATACTTTTTGGATTTTATTTGAGAGAGAGAGAGAGAGAGAGAGAGAGAGAGAGAGAGAGAGAGAGAGAGAGAGAGAGAGAGAGAGAGAGAGAGAGAGAAATGAGAAGACATGCAGGTCATATTATACCATTAAATAAATTATACCATTTATTTAAGTTTCACCCTTTTGTTAATTGTTGCTCAAAATTAACCCAATAATTCAGACACATGGAACATCTTAAACAGTATCATCCACAATGGGGCAAAACTAAATTCAACTAATGAGCTAAATAAAATAAAAAAACTGAAAAATAATTAGGAATAAAATCTGATAAAAAAGTAAGATCCCAAACAAATATTACAACCTATATTACAGAACTGCTCCTCCTGCTTCTCTCTTTTGATGCTTATTTTGTGGGTGGACGCATCAAAGTGTACCTCCTATTTTTAAAGGTGGCAAAGCGGTCAATGACACTATTGTGGCTTAGTGGCCCAAGCACTTCACCCTCAATGGACATGGCTGCAAGACTTGCAAGCCTTTTCTGACCCATTGTCTTACGCAACCAGGAGTGCAGCCGGCGCAGTGCACTAAAGGACCTTTCACAGGAGCAGCTGCTCACAGAAATTGTGAGGGCAACCTGAATGATTTCCTTCAGAGAAGGAAACATATCATCATCCAGGAGGTTATGCACAGCAAGCATATCTTTGGGAGGACATCCAGCCTCTCTTTTCCGGGCAAGAAAGTTTCTGGCCACCAACATCTCTTCTGTTTTAACATCAATACCGTAGTGCTTGGCAAACTCAGTTAAGCATGATGTATCTAGGAAGTTTTTTGAGTTGGGGCTGCATGCCTGCATGTCTTTGAGCAGACCTGCATCTACAGTCGAGAATCGCTGGTCAAGCTCACAAACCATCCTGTCCAAGCAGGGGAGCAACAACTCTGTTTTCAGTGTTTGGGAACATGACAATTCTGTGCCTAAACCCAAGGAGGTCTCCACCACAAAATCTCCCATTTTCCTTTGTTTGCGCTTTCTTGCTGCATCTGCCTCTGGAATATTGTGAATTTCACAGAGTGCTTTGGTTCTGTCATAAAGTTCTGTGGCAAATGCATCTGTGCGTTTGCCTATCAGTGTGTCACATACAGCTTGTTTGCCGAAACAAGCTTCTGCCAGGTCTACAGTCTCTTTCTGGAGGAACTTGTGTAGTCCCTCAGTTATAGAAAGAAGGGACTGAAACATCAGTAGCAAATACACGGTGGAGAACTTATGAAGCTTTGCTCTCAGACCAACAGCCATGGGGGATCCAATGGCAGATAGACAATCAAAAATAGCAGTTAAAGTGTCCAGGACTGCATTTATGGACCACAGCTGGCATGCCTAGCGAGTGTTTGAGAGCTGTACAAGTTCAGCTGATGCTATTCCAAGTTTGGACTGAGCTTCTTTGAACTTGTGGTGGTTAACTAGGGATGTACTGAAAAACGAATACACATTCTCCAAGAAACTGAAAAACTCAGCAGCCTCCGGAATAGCCCTGCAAGTATGACACAACACCAAATTAAGCTCATGAGCATAGCAATGTACATAAATTGCCTCCGGATGCAGCACTCTGAAATATGCTTGCACACCTCCTTTGGACCCACTCATGACAGCTGCACCATCATAGGTCTGTGCAACGCACTTTAGGCCTGCTACCCCTCTCATTTGGAGCTGCTGTTGCAACTCATTTGCTATCGATTGGGCATCAAATAACTTGATTTCTGCTAGTGCTAGTAAACGCTCCTTAACTGTCCCTCTGTCACAATACCTAACACACAGAGCCAACTGTTCAGACTGCCCATCCCTGGCCTCATCCGCCATAATGGCATACATTCCAGACTTTGACATCTCAGAGACTATGGTGTCCGTAATCTCTTGACCACAGCATTCGATCATGTCATTCTGAGATTCTGGAGAGAGATACGTCGCATTTGATGGAGTATTGTACCTTTGCAGGAAAGGGTCAAACTCCTTCAAAAGCTCCATACATTCAAGAAAGTTCCCTCTATTTGTGCTTTCACTAGATTCATCATTGGCACGGAAAGAGAGTCCCTGTCTTCCTAACATTGAGGTGACCGCAACAATTCTCCTCAGATACTCCCTTCTCTCTGCAATATCACTAGCATGGGCAGATGTTAAAATCTGAGCAATGTTCCCATGATTGCTAGTTGCCTGGTAGCTTTGCCATGCCACAACACTGTCTCTGTGTGTTTGTGCCATCTCATGTTTACCGAAGATAAACAAAGCTTTTTTCCAATTTTTGCAGCCATTACAGACAAAAGAATCAAATTTAATGTTTTTGCCAAAAACTCTATATGGAAAGCAGAAAGCTGCGTTTTTGTGGACAGAGTACTCTACCCAATTGTATTTCTCAAACCAGCAGTGCTGAAATGCCCTTTTCTGTGTACCAAAACTTTCGTGTGGGTAGCTATTCAGCTTCACTTGTCTGGGCCCAGTGTCTTTGTCACCTAAATCGCTCTCATTTCTGGAAGGAGTTGCTGCAGCGGCTTGATTACTTTCTTTCTCTGGATCTGTTTGTTGTCCCTCCCTCTCTGGATCTGTTTGTTGTCCCTCCCTCTCTGGATCTGTTCGCTTTTCCTCTCGCTCTGGATCTGTTTCTTGTCCCTCTTTCTCTGGACATGCTTGCTCTCTCTCACTTATACAGCTCGCCTGTTGATCTCTGCCTTGCACAGAAGCCTCTCTTTCTGCATGACCCTTTAAGATATCATGAACATCATTTATTTATGCCTAACAAAAGTAAGACATATGCTGTCATATGCTGTACAAATTAAACTGAAAGCTTAAACATCTACTCGCTTTTTTATCACTAACCTTCATCAGACATGCTCCCTCAGCCCTGTCAGCCTCCAGCTTCTTTCCCTCATTCTTGTCTGCTGTGTTTTGACATGTATTGTTATTAAACTCATATTTACAATAACTCAAGGCTTAATAGGTGATTAATCAGTTTAAGTTTTAATTTGTTTGTTTGAACTGGTAAAATCTTCATTTCTCACCGGACTGGCCTTCGGCAGAGCTGCTGGCACTGCCTCTCTTGAAGAATTTCCGTATATCCATCTAACGTTAGTCGTTAGCTAGCCTACAGTTGAGAAATTGAGGATAATACAATGACATTGTGATCAACACTATGTCACCTTTTCTACACATGACCTACTGATAATTGTTTTGCAATGGCCTACTGAATGAAAGCAATTGAGTATGAAAAGATATGTGCATGATGTTACGTCATCTGTCTCATTTATAGCCTGGCACAGATAGCAAAACTACATTAAATACAACGTTAATTAGATATCATCGCCACATAACTTATGTCGAATTTAAAAGACACCGTTAACGTTACCGTTAGCTAGCTCGCAACGTCTGTTACACTGTAACTTACAGGCAGCCTCACATAAAAACGTATTGGTTAACAAAGCTTTGATTATGACCAAAGTCTATAGTAGTGAATACTCTCTCTCTCTCTGTTCTAACTTACCACAAATTCACATCGTAGCCTATCTGCATGAATCCGTCCTGTCAGAGCCTTTTCCTGTCCGTTTACTGTTAGCTAGCAGTCTCAAGCCACAGAAGTAGCTAACATTAACCAAAATGTTAGCTACAAGCAGGCCTAACAGTCACTAGCGCGTGCAGCAGCCTCTGCAGCAGCAGCCTCCCCCAGGTCCTAGTGCCCGCCCGGTAAGAAGTTTAAGATGCGATGGAACGGTTGACGAAAAAAAAAGAAATCACAGAGAAAATATATTGACTGATATATTGATTTATTTAGGGGGGGCTAATGAATATTTTAGGGGGCTAAAGCCCCCCTAAAATAGGCCTAGCGACGTCCCTGCTGCGAACTATCGCTGGATTTCATTCGACTGACTTCGTAAGAAGTACTGATCAATGCGAGGCCCTTGTCCCTTCTCCCTCAAGCATTTCATTCTCCCTTGATGAATCTTCAAACCCCTGACCGTTTTCGTCTTGCTCCAGCCGCAGACACAAACCTGGAGTTCAATGTCTTTGCTAACTGCAGATCTTGAACTAGTCTTTTGTGAAGTACTCTCCATACTCATATCCGTTTCCGTTCCTAAGTCGTTAACCGTGTTGTCCAACGTTGAGTCATCTTCCGCCCCCACTCTCGCAGACTCTAGGGGTATTTTTCTCTTTAATTTCTTAGAAGCCTTGGGCGGGTGTCTACAGCATCCTGTAAACACAGAGCTGGATACTGCCGACAAGGGTAGCTAACCTTACCAGCCCCAATGGGGTCTCTTTCCTCCTGTCAGCTGTCTCTCCAGGCTGTCACAAGGTCTTTCCCTTGTTGCCAGCTGTACTATTCACAGCAGTCACTGGACGTATCCAGATCTTCATGATTTCCATTACACGAGAGTAGATGTTAAAACTTCATGCTGATTTGAACTCGGCTCTCGCCAAGATAAGCATCAACTAAGACGTAGCTTTACAGTAAACTAATGTGATCCATATGTGTCTCCATCCGTTTTCGTTTCCTTCCATATGATGATGTAGATATCCTTCTGTCTTGTGTTAATGGCTGAAGTGTAATGCTGGCTCCAGGGATCAGCTTATTTTGCCTCCCTGGCACATCAGCACACACAACGGCTGAGATGCTGGCTCCGGGGATCAACCACAGTGCAGCCTCCCCAGCGCATCAGCATGACAACCGTCTGGATTGAGCTAAGTAGGGTACATCTCTGGGGTCTTCAAGTGGGCACCTTCCATCCTCAGTGTTTCGTCGACTAGCCCACCACACCTCAAGAGGGCTTGACGGTGATTCTGGCGTCCCAGCATCACCCCCCTCCGTCCCCCACTCAACTCAGCCCAGCTTACTTACATGTACATCAGCGTTTCTTTCTTTCTATTGTGCTTGAGATCCCCAGCCAGAATCTTTCCTTCTCAACCACAGCCAGTTGCTGCTCCTCTCTGCTGCTTCAGATAAGTTCTTCACTGTGCGACGCAACTCTTGAATTCACTGAATTCGATGTCTCCGAGAAACCGGGTTGTAGTGTCACAAATCCTCGACAACCCACCTCCACTGGGTAAACCCGGACTCTCCATCCTCGCAAACACGAGCATCTCGGTAGTTCGCCGTGATTGTATAGTGGTTAGTACTTTGCATTGTAGTCGCAACAACCCTGGTTTGAATCCGGGTCACGGCAGGTGAATTCCTCACACAGCAGAGAAGCTTGTTTTTTTATTTTTCACACGCCATCTTCATTGTATGCACCTTTTTGAAAGAAAATAGAATACATAATTGCTTCATCGTGATAGTACTGGCATGATGCACACCAGCCTGCTGTCTATGAAATAATAATTACAGAAATAATCAATCAATCAACACCATAAAAATCTCCTACAAACACCAGTCGCTGTATTAACGCCTATCGAGTAGAGGGAAGACGGGACATGTCCCAGCAGCCAAAGTTACAGTGGCTTAATTAAATCTTTGAAGGTTCCCGGCCAACGCAAGTGTACTTTGAACTTTTTCTTTTAAGATTGGAATAAAGCTTAATACATTCCCCAACTAATTTGTCTTACACCCACAATTTGTTTCCTTGTTCAAACTGGAGAATAGTCTTAAAAGCATAAATTTTAAGTTATCACTGTGAGTTATAATGCTCTGTGAGGTGATGTTAGTCACTACATTAAGCCCCATCAAACGAATGTGTTCATTTGTAATCATGCATTGATAATGCGTTGTCGGAAAACTGCAAATATGGATGGAAGCGTGAGTTGAATGATTAATCACATTCTAAGGATTGATATCGTCCTGTTGTTAGTCCTGCCACATAAAAATGGCGTTGCAGTTACATGCGCTGCAAAATCAAATATTTAAAATTAAACAACCATCTGATAGACGATAATGCAGCCGGATTGTTTTAGACACACATGGGCGCATGAAAAAATCAAACATGTTACCAAAATAGTTATTGCTGTATGATGTACAGCAACTGTAAAATGAACGGTTTTATAATCTGTTATGTCAGACTTCTGTTGAATTTTTAAGCATTTGATTCCCTGTGTACACAAAGACTGCAGTCCTGTTTTAACCACTGGGTAAGCAGAGCTCTCGGGGACTGATTTTTTCAGTCACGTGATTGAGCTAATTACCAGCAATGCATCGTAATTAAAAAAAGTGTAATGCAAAATATTGAAAACGGGATCATCCGCGATTTGAAGCCGGGACCTCTCGCACCCGAAGCGAGAATCATACACCTAGACCAACGAGCAAACTGCTGGCAGCAGTTTGGTTCTACAAGCTTCCAAAGAAGTGTAGACCTAGATGCTCTGTATTGAGGAATTAGTGCTGCCTTGCTGTGTGCCTGTTAGGGACAGTCTGATTTGCTTTACCTGGCGGCTAGCATTTCTATGGGCATCGAGAGGTGGTCGCTATAAATGAGGAAACTGGTTTAGATGGGATTTAGTTTCGATATGCATACATACACATAAAAAAATAAACAAAACAAAAACAAGACTGTGTTTCGTTGTTTTGCAAAGGGATGCACTGCAATGTCTGCACAGAGGAGTAGTCCCAGCACTGAGGTGACACGGGGGCTTTGACCTGCTCCGTTCCCGACCTGGGCCGATTCAGCCCTCTAGCTACTCGTCATTGTTCTGCCGTGTGTGTGTAGCATGGAGCGCCCAGATGACAAAGCAAACACCAGCATCTCGGTAGTTCGCCGTGATCGTATAGTGGTTAGTACTTTGCGTTGTGGCCGCAACAACCCCGGTTCGAATCCGGATCACGGCAGGTGAATTCCTCACATGGCAGAAAAGCTTGCTTTTTTTATTTTTCACTCGCCATCTTCATTGTATGCACCTTTTTGAAAGAAAATAGAATACATAATTGCTTCACCGTGATAGTACTGGCATGATGCACACCAGCCTGCTGTCTATGAAATAATAATTACAGAAATAATCAATCTTTAAACACCATAAAAATCTCCCACAAACACCAGTCGCTGTATTAACGCCTATCGAGTAGAGGGAAGACAGGACCTGTCCCAGCAGCCAAGGTTACAGTGGCTTAATTAAATCTTTGAAGGTTCCCCGCCAATGCAAGTGCATTTTTAACTTTTTCTTTTAAGATTGGAATAAAGCTTAATACATTCCCCAACTAATTTGCCTTACACCCGCAATTTGTTTCCTTGTTCAAACAGGAGAATAGTCTTAAAAGTACACATTTTAAGTTATCACTGTGAGTTAAAATGCTCTGTGAGGTGATGTTAGTCACTACATTAAGCCCCATCAAACGAATGTGTTCATTTGGAATCATGCATTGATAATGCGTTGGCGGAAAAACTGCAAATATGGATGGAAGCGTGAGTTGAATGATTAATCACATTCTAAGGACTGATATCGTCCTGTTGTTACTCCTGCCACATAAAAGATGGCGTTGCAGTTACATGCGCTGCAAAATCAAATATTTAAAATTAAACAACCATCTGATAGAACATACTGCAGCCGGATTGTTTTAGACACACGTGGGTGCATGAAAAAATCAAACGTGTTACCAAAATCGTCATTGCTGCATGGGTGTAGGAAGCAAAAAAATATTAGTAGGGCTAAAAATTATTGGGGGGGGGTTGGGGGGACAAACGTCGAATCATCCTAGCTGAATAGATATCAAGTTATCACTGGCTTTCACATTATATACTGTACCATTTCACTGATTTTAAAGAAAAAAAAACATCTCAGTCCATTCTTAAGTGCATTGAAAAGGCTTTTTAAGACTTTCTAAGACCAATCTTTAGAAAATTTAAGACCCATTTATTCAAGCTGTAGAAACTGTAAAATAATCAAACCTTTGATGCTTGTACAATACGTACAGTACCAATGCAGTGATAATAATAGTTGATGACCAGGGAGTTATTGTTCAGTCTTTCTTTAATCAATAGAGCAGCACTTCATTCCAGCTGATCAACAAACAGAACTAGGGCTCAAAGTTGGCCAAAATCCTTAGGGGCATCTGGCTCCTAGATTTTAAAATTTGGTCGCCAAATAAAAATTTAGGGGCCAACTAAATACTTTTAGTTAAAATATTTCAGTGACTTCAGTTTTCCCCATTGATTAAATCTACACTCTAGTGTTATTTATTAAGCAACATAGTCGCTTGAAACGGCACCCAAAACACTTTGGATTTTAGTTTAGCATTTTATGGTTGCACAACATGATATAATTTACTGTATAAAATATGGATGATATTTTTATTAGTTTATTTAGCAGACACCTTTATCCAAGGCGACTTACAGAGACTAGGATGTGTGAACTATGCATCAGTTGCAGAGTCACTTACAATTACATCTCACCCAAAAAACGGAACACAAGGAGGTTAAGTGACTTGCTCAGGGTCACACAACTACAGCACTACTGCACTCTCACTTGAAGGCTTTCCAGCACACCCTGCTTAGCTAACGTTGTTTTCCAGTAGAATGCTGTCTTTCACCAACATTCCACATATCTAAAAAAACTATAAACGACACAACAAAAGTACAAAGGGAAATATGTTCCTTTTTTGCAAGCGATGAAATGGTTAGGTGTAAACAGACATGTTTTATTATCCAATTTAAAAATGGGTAAACAATCGGACAATATAGGTAAACGTGAAATAGAATAAATAAGAAACAATTTCCTTATGACTAAATACTATCAATACATGTTTATGTTTGAAACAATCTCAAAAACAACTAGAGTTGCAAGCAACTTTACGGCTTCCAAGCAGTTATCGTGAAATTTTAGCGGCTTGGAAGCGACATCGTGGGAGAGGTGGAAGCGACATCGTGGGAGAACAACGCAGTTAGAAGCAGAAAGGAGGAATTACATCTTTAAATTAAATCTGGAGTTGCTTTAATCAGAAAACATTAAGAACATAAGAACATAAGAAAGTTTACAAACGAGAGGAGGCCATTCAGCCCATCTTGCTCGTTTGGTTGTTAGTAGCTTATTGATCCCAGAATCTCATCAAGCAGCTTCTTGAAGGATCCCAGGGTGTCAGCTTCAACAACATTACTGGGGAGTTGGTTCCAGACCCTCACAATTCTCTGTGAAAAAAAGTGCCTCCTATTTTCTGTTCTGAATGCCCCTTTATCTAATCTCCATTTATGACCCCTGGTCCTTTTTTCTTTTTTCAAGTCAAAGAAGTCCCCCGGGTTGACATTGTCTATACCTTTTAGGATTTTGAATGTTTGAATCAGATCGCCGCGTAGTCTTCTTTGTTCAAGACTGAATAGATTCAATTCTTTTAGCCTGTCTGCATACGACATGCCTTTTAAACCCGGGATAATTCTGGTTGCTCTTCTTTGCACTCTTTCTAGAGCAGCAATATCCTTTTTGTAACGAGGTGACCAGAACTGAACACAATATTCTAGGTGAGGTCTTACTAATGCATTGTAGAGTTTTAACATTACTTCCCTTGATTTAAATTCAACACTTCTCACAATATATCCAAGCATCTTGTTAGCCTTTTTTATAGCTTTTTTATAGCTATACATTGCAGCTTAAAGCCTTACAGCTGTGTGTTTTTTTCTGATAACAAGCTGAAACTCGGAGCAGCTGATTCAAATTCCGCGGCGTTCTGAGACATGGGGGAGGGGCAGAGCCCGCAGCACAAACAAACAAAAGGCAGGCAGTTCAGTTCAGTTCGCAGTTTGGACCCCCTTACTACAACAGTGTGCTGCCTTCCAGGAGCCTCTGTCAAGCACATCACTGAGAATGTGGACAGGCTCCTAGAACGAACAGGAGACGACCCGGTAGTAGTCATCCACATCGGTACAAACAACATTGGAAGAGACAGACCAAGATCCCTGCAAAACAAATTCAGAGAGCTAGGAAGGACAAGACCAAAACTGTGGTATTTTCTGGGATACTGCCGGCACCTTGCAAAGGACCATATGGACAGCTGGAAATCCAAAATCAAAATGCATGGCTGAAATCGTGGTGCACACAGGAAGGCGTCACCTTTCTTGAACATTGGAGCACAATCCACTCGGAGAAAGGATCCTTGAGGAGGTCCGGAAGCATTTAAACTAGAAAGGAATGGGGGAGAAAACAAAAAAACAGAAGGGAGACCACATCAAAACAAGGGCAACAACTCAGGTAAGACAACTATTAAATATATTTATCTTAATGCTAGAAGTCTCAGAAACAAAATGTTAGAACTTGAAGCTACTGCACTAACAAGCAACTACGATGTGATAGGTGTTACAGAAACTTGGTTGTCTGAGAGTGATGGAGACGAATATAATATTAGTGGGTACACACTATATAGGAAAGACAGGCAGGACAGAAGGGGCGGAGTGGTAGCGCTATACATAAGAAATAGTCTTGAAGCCCAGGTGTTAAATCAAGACAAAGAAAACAATGCAGAATCAATATGGGTCAGAATAATGGGCATAATAATAGGAGCATGCTATAAATTCAGATGCCGCCAAATTCAGATGCTGAGCAAAATAATTTGTTATACAATGACATTCGAAATGCGTGTAGAAAAGGAGAAGCCATACTAATGGGGGATTTCAACTTCCCCCATATAAAATGGGAAAACCCAAAGTGGGCACGACGGACGAAATTGAAATGGTGGAAATGACAAATGACTGCATCCTAACGCAACTTGTCAAGGCACCGACTAGAGGGGAGGCATGCCTTGATTTAGTCTTTTCAAATAATGAAGACAGAATAACTAAAACAAAGGTCAGAGAGCCATTGGCAAACTCAGACCACAACATGGTCTCATTTGAAGTATTTTTTAAAACCCCAAAAGTAATGACTAAAGCTAAAGTTTACAATTTTAGAAAAGCAAACTATGAAGGTATGAAGCAGAGACTAACAGAAGTAGATTGGAGTAAAATAGAGAAAACATCCACAGAGAAAGGATGGCTGTTTTTTAAAAATGTAGTACTAGAGGCGTAAAACAATTACATCCCAAAAGTAGACAAATCTAAATCTAAAACAAAATGGCCAAAATGGTTTAATAGATCAATTAAAAAATTATTTAGCGAAAAAAAGGCACTTTACAGAGCGTTTAAAAGGGACCAAAAACAAAGTACACAGAAAGAGTACTTGGAACTGCAAACACAAGTCAAAAAGGAAGTTAGAAAGGCCAAGAGAGAGATAGAAATCAATATTGCTAAGGGGGCTAAAACCAATTCCAAAATATTTTTCCAATATTATAACAGCAAGAGAACATTCAAAGAGGAGGTTAAATGTCTAAGACACAAATAGCAAAATCATAGATGAAAAAAAAAATAGCAAATATATTAAATGATTACATTTCACAGGTTTTTACAAAGGAGGACACGGACAACATGCCCGACATGTTGACCTGTTCCTATCCAATTTTAAATAACTTTAGCATAACAGAGGCAGAAGTGTTAAAGGAACTAGGAGCTCTTAAAAGAAACAAATCCCCTGGGCCGGATGAGATCCTCCCAATAGTACTCAAAGAAATGAAAGAAGTGATTTACAAACCGTTAACCGAGATCATGCAACAGTCTCTTGACACAGGGGTTGTACCGACAGACTGGAAAATAGCAAATGTAATACAAAAAAAAAAAAAGGGAGACAAAACCGAACCAGGTAACTACAGACTAATAAGCCTGACTTCTATTATATGTAAACTTATGGAAACTATAATAAGATCCAAAATGGAAAATTACCTATATGGTAACAATATCCTATTTGACTTTTTGAGGATGCAACATTGAAAATGGATAATTGGAAAGCATACGACATGGTTTATTTAGATTTCCAGAAAGCTTTTGACAAAGTCCTGCATAAAAGATTAATTCTCAAACTGAATGCAGTAGGGATTCAAGGAAATGCATGTACATGGATTAGGGAGTGGTTAACATGTAGAAAACAGAAAGTACTGATTAGAGGAGAAACCTCAAAATGGAGTGAGGTAACCAGTGGTGTGCCACAGGGATCAATATTAGGTCCTCTGCTATTCCTAATTTACATTAATGATTTAGATTCTGGTATAGTAAGCAGACTCGTTAAATTTGCAGATGACACAAAAATAGGAGGAGTGGCAAACACTGTTGCAGCAGCAAAGGTCATTCAAAATGATCTAGAAAGCATTCAGAAGTCGGCAGACACATGGCAATTGAAATTTAATAGAGAAAAGTGTAAAGTATTGCATGCAGGCAATAAAAACATGCATTATAAATATCGTATGGGAGAAACTGAAATTGAAGAAGGGAACTATGAAAAAGACCTAGGAGTTTATGTTGACTCAGAAATGTCTTCATCTAGACAATGTGGGGAAGCTATAAAAAAGGCCAACAAGATGCTCGGATATATTGTGAGAGGTGTCGAATTTAAATCAAGGGATGTAATGTTAAAACTTTACAATGCATTAGTAAGACCTCACCTAGAATATTGTGTTCAGTTCTGGTCACCTCGTTACAAAAAGGATATTGCTGCTCTAGAAAGAGTGCAAAGAAGAGCAACCAGAATTATCCCGGGTTTAAAAGGCATGTCGTATGCAGACAGGCTAAAAGAATTGAATCTATTCAGTCTTGAACAAAGAAGACTACGTGGCGATCTGATTCAAATTCAAAATCCTAAAAGGTATAGACAATGTCGACCCAGGGGACTTCTTTGACCTGAAAAAAGAAACAAGGACCAGGGGTCACAAATGGAGATTAGATAAAGGGGCATTCAGAACAGAAAATAGGAGGCACTTTTTTACACAGAGAATTGTGAGGGTCTGGAACCAACTCCCCAGTAATGTTGTTGAAGCTGACACCCGGGATCCTTCAAGAAGCTACTTGATGAGATTCTGGGATCAATAAGCTACTAACAACCAAACAAGCAAGATGGGCTGAATGGCCTCCTCTCGTTTGTAAACTTTCTTATGTTCTTATAAATGAGTCGTTATCACAACTGTGATAACTGTGTCAATTTTGGCACACATATTGGAATTATTGGTTAGTAGGCAATTTAAATTTTATTTGGATGCACACAAAATTCTAAATAGTATGCAGTCATATAGACTGTGAAAATAATGCATATAAGAGGCTAACATTGTTCTAAATTCTAGATCGCTCTTTCTTTGTTTGAGTTTGTGTGTGTGTGAGCGTGTGGTGCCCTATTCTTCATTTTGCAATATAAAATAAAGTCTACAGCATGTATTGGTTTTTGTATATTTTAATGCCACTATCATTTAATGTGCATTCTTTTTAAAGCAATAGAAAGTGATAATAGTGTAACGATTGACTATCAGGGGTGCTTGGCAAATACACAATTCACCATATATAATTGTCAGCAAACCGCTACTAGGACATAACATGTGCACAATTCATGAGTAACACCACTCGAATCCTCTGCCGAGGAATTATAAACAGGACAGAGTAGAGAAGAAGCTGGAACAGAACCCAGAGTAGAAATGGAGCATTTATTGTGCTCTGCAGGTAATAGACCTTTTGGAGAGTTGGCTCAAATACAGAACAAATTATTTCATAATAAATCACATCCAAAGTTATGTGATAGCACTCAATAGTTAACCATCTGACCCAACAAACATATCTGGCTGAATCAAAAAACATTATATTGCACACCTTAAAAACCCTTTGCGGTCCATTTATTCAGCGCGTCTCAGGCGCCAGGTCCAATTTATTTTCACACGCAGTTTATTTTAGACGTGCTGTTGAAAAGTATTTTTTCCACAGTAAAACAGGTTTAAAAGGCTCTGCATATCAACAGGACACTCAGTTCTGCATCTCCAGCACCACTCCACCCCCTTGTTTGCTATATTTTTCAAAAAACTCAATAATAGTACATACCAATAAATCATCTCTTGATCACTCGTTTTATCACCAAACTCCTCAATAATGCGATCCAAGTCATTATTTTATTACTATAACATCTAAAAAAAGCTCTGCAAATGTCTGTGATATTCTTTGAGCGCTGGATGCGGAAGCAGCTATCTTGTTTGTTTATGTCCGTGTCATCTATGTGGTGTCGGGGCTATCAGTATTCATGAGATACGCCCTTTTTTTTGGCTTCTCTCAGCTCCTGTCGCTCTCACTCAGCCATTGAATGGTTTTCTCGGCTTTTTCCGGAGAAAACCTATTTTTTGCGTCTTTTTGATGATGTCGGACTGGGTCCGACATAGGACCGCAAATGGTTAATCATATTACGCATAAGCTAGTTGCACACCTTGGTTAATCATGTATATTGTGATCAGTGAAAAAAAAAAAAAACTCCATATTAAAAACACAGACTGCTTCGTTGTCACCTATTGAGGATTTGCGATTGTGGTTTTTATCAGTTTGGTCTTAATTATAACTATGAATGTAGTTATGAAATAAATAAAAAAAACAGACGCCATATCAGTAAGTATTTTTGTCAGTACAGTATACCCATTCACTTGAATTCCGTATGTAGATACTATTGAATCAGAGCCGATTTGTCTGTAAACACAGCCCTATAAATACACCTTAATATAATTAAAATAAACGGTAGAACGTAACTGACATCTGTCATATATTAACATTCTGCCGAAATTATATTCATGGTAGCTTTAATAAAACGAATTTGTTCATAAGTTTTACAAACTGCGTATAATTTATCTTGAGACTGAATTTTCCCATTGACTTGTCAACACATTGTGGCGGTAGGTTTATACTAGAAACACATACAAAAAACGAAAGAGGCATTATTGCAGGCAAAAGACGCGGTGTGCTAGTTTTTTAAATAAGAAAAGGTTAAACAAACACTTTGCTCACAGAGCGAAAATAAAATATAAACAAAACAAATCACGAACACAATACAGCACAGGTCCTTTAAGGTCAGGCTGGGCAGTAGCTTTGATGGTTCCTTTTTAAGTTGTGTTGTCTTTCTTTTTATTTCTACTCTCCACTGTCGCTGTCGTTCCTTCTCTGAACACCCCAGCACGAACTGGATGCGCTGGAGGTTTTATACAGGTGACCATTTCCCGATTAGCAACAATTTAAACAATGAACTAACTCGGGAGATGGCCACCTTCTGCACGAGTGTGTGTGTGTGTGTGTGTGTGTGTGTGCTGCATTTTTTTTCCCAGCGTTGATGCAGTTGCAACAGTTCTTCAAAAAAATGTTTTCTTAGTTTGCAATATGTGTCTTTTTATACTGTAGTGTGTGTAAAATATCAGGATTTCCAGGGTATTTACTGTGGTTTAAGTTACACCAGTTAGTGAAACTGATCGGCTGGACACCAGGGAAAAATGACTGCTTTGAAAAATATTTTTTCCAAGACTGTACTCACGTTTCCATGTTAACAGCTGCCCCTAGTGGTGGGAATGTGTCAGGGTAAAAAATTGGTGAAACTGGCATGTCACCCATATTGCTTGGCTCATGGCGGTCATGTTTGTTGATGCAGGAACTTTTCCTTGCTAATTTTTTTAGAGGACAGTACAAAGATAATGTATAACCAATATTCACATCAATCGGTCAAAGGGCTCATGAGGAGTTGTTGTTTAAGCGTTTTACGCAAAATCCAACATAGCTGCCGCACCATGTGACCAATCCATTTTTCCTTAAGTAGAATCAACCGTGGGACATGTGCGCACTATGTACAACATTTTTCACAGCTGTACCATTTACCGTTCACGAGAACAAGACTTTTGAATATTGTCCAAACTTTTCATTAAATCCAAGATGGCTGCCGCACCATGTGACCAAAGGCCGCCATATTGACCACAACACCACATCACACAGTCCTCAACATCCGTGTCAAATTTTGTGTGTTTTGGTGTTGTAGTTTTATAGCCAGTTGCGTATGTTGATGATGTCATGCAGTGTGGACGCCATGATTTTCACAGTAGCAACTTCCCTTGAACAAGCGTAACAGATGACCATACTGAGAGGTTTTATTCCAATTTTTGTTTCAATCAGATAAGCGGTTTCAGAGAAGAAGATGTTTGAATTTTGATGATTTTATATTTTTATGGTAATTTTATGTCATTAACCAATGTGGTTGCCAAACCACAGAACCAATCAGCTTCATATTAATCAGCTTCAGTTAATCATGGACTATCTCTCAACATGTATAGCAATTTTCAGAACTCTGTACTAAGCGGTTTCCGATACATAGGCGTTTTAACAAATTCCGCAAAATCCAATATGGCTGCCGAACCATGTGACATCCCCAGCCTACGGCTTGGAAGCCTAAAAATCTTTACCAAGTATTCAACCCTACAATCCGATACAAATACATTTTCAAGGATGGGAGAACGTAATTGAGTGAAATTGTGTGAGAAATAAATATATGGGGAAATTTATAAATGATGCACAGCTAGGGCGATCTTATTTTCTTAAACGAAAACAATTTTCAGCATTTTTACCAAACATGTTCTTAACTGTTTTGTTGTTCTATGGCAATTATAAAAAGTAATTACAGAAAAAGGCAGTACAGCCCATGTAACCAAGTCAGAGGAGGGTTTGTTACTTACCTGTAAAGTTTACCGCTGCACTCTTCTGACAAGCTGCTTGTTTCACACAGTCATTGAAAACTTACTACCTTATTTTCTTGATTGGTTATCCAGCAATATTATCTTATTGACAGAAGTTGTTTATAAAAAATAATTTTTATATTTAATTAAATATCAAAAACTAACCGCAATTCTTAACGAGAGATACTAACAGACTGCACCGATTACTTCACAGCGCAAGCATCGCTTCATTCTCTGTTTTGTTTGGCTGTTAGCAACTTCACTTTCAAATATGATTTGCTAAAAAAAAACTTAAATGACAGCATATATTTAATTGACCAATCGAAAGCAGCAGTTGTGCTGCTTATTGTGGTGACATTTTTTCAAGTTCCTTGTTGTTTTAATCAACAAGGTACAGCTGCCTGTCGCCGATTCACACCACTGGAACAGATCCGCTGGGCGCCGAACGGCGACGTTGGCATCCAAAGTGTTAAAGAGAATACAAATAAATTGAAGACCTTTTTAAGACTTCAGCTGCACATCTGTCATATTTAAGACCTTTCAAGGCCTTTAAAATGGAAAAACAAATATAAGACTTTTTAAGGCTCTGCAGGAACCTGAAAGATAACACTTTGTGTCTGTCTGCACACGCTGACACTGTCTGTGTGTTGTGGGGGAGGGGCGTTTCTTTCATACAGGAGTTTTGAAATGCACGTTTTTCTAAAAGACTGTAAACAGCATACAAAAGCTTGCAAAAAAAAAAAAAAGTCAAAATATTTAATCAGGCTACAGCCCGACTAAGCCAATAGGTTCCTACGCCTATGTTGCTGTATAATGTACAGCAACTGTAAAATTAATGTTTTTTTAATCTGTTATGTCAGACTTCTGTTGAATTTTTAAGCATTTGATTCCCTGTGTACACAAAGACTGCAGTCCTGATTTAACCACTGGGCAAGCAGAGCTCTCGGTGACTGATTTTTCAGGCACGTGACTGAGCACCTTACTGGCAATACATCGTAATTAGAAAAGTGTAATGCAAAATATTGCAAACAGACTCATCCGGGATTTGAACACGGGACCTCTCGCACCCAAAGCGAGAATCATACCCCTAGACAAACGAGTCAACTGCTGGCACTGACTTGGTTCCACGAGCTTCTAAAGAAGTGTAGACCTAGATGCTCTGTATTGAGGAATTAGTGTCGCCTTGCTGTGTGCCTGTTAGGGACAGACTGATTTGCTTTACCTGGCGGCTAGCATTTCTATGGGCATCGAGAGGTGGTCGCTATAAATGAGGGAACTGGTTTAGATGGGATTTAGTTTCGATATGCATACATACACATCAAAAATAAACAAAACAAAAACAAGACTGTGTTTCATTGTTTTGCAAAGGGATGCACTGCAATGTCTGCACAGAGCAGCAGTCCCAGCACTGAGGTGACACGGGGGCTTTGACCTGCTCCGTTCCCGACCTGGGCCGATTCAGCCCTCTAGCTACTCGTCATTTTTTTTTTCACATGCCATCTTCATGGCATGCACCTTTTTGAAAGAAAATAGAATACAATAATTGCTTCATCGTGATAGTACTGGCATGATGCGCACCAGCCTGCTGTCTATGAAATAATAATTACAGAAATAATCAATCAATAAACACCATAAAAATCTCCAACAAACACCAGTCGCTGTATTAACGCCTATCGAGTAGACGACGGGACCTGTCCCAGCAGCCAACGTTACAGTAGCTTAATTAAAACTTTGAAGGTTATTTTGGGAACAGAGGTGTTGGTGGTATAGTGGTGAGCGTAGTTGCCTTTCAAGCAGTTGACCCGGGTTCGATTCCCAGCCAACGCAAGTGTATTTTAAACTTTTTCTTTTAAGATTGGAATAAAGCATAATACATTCCCCAACTAATTTGCCTTACACCCGCAATTGGTTTCCTTGTTCAAACTGGAGAATAGTCTTAAAAGCATTACTTTTAAAGTATCACTGTGAGTTATAATGCTCTGTGAGGTGATATTAGTCACTACATTAAGCCCCATCAAACGAATGTGTTCATTTGGAATCATGCATTGATAATGCGTTGTCGGGAAAACTGCAAATATGGATGGAAGCGTGAGTTGAATGATTAATCACATTCTAAGGATTGATATCGTCCTGTTGTTAGTCCTGCCACATAAAAGATGGCGTTGCAGTTATATGCGCTGCAAAATCAAATATTTAAAATTAAACAACCATCTGATAGAACATACTGCAGCCGGATTGTTTTAGACACACATGGGCGCATGAAAAAAATGAAACATGTTACCAAAATAGTCATTGCTGTATGATGCACAGCAACTGTAAAATGAATGGTTTTATAATCTGTTATGTCAGACTTCTGTTGAAGTTTTAAGCATTTAATTCGCTGTGTACATGTCACCGTCACGTGGACATCACAATAGTAACCCACCGGTCTGTAGTCGTGTCTACGTCACCTAGTGATTTATCGACACTAGAAATCCAATTAACCAATTCCACTAATTTTGAACAAGTTCTAATTCCCAGGTGTACACTCTTCACAGACAGCTCAAAACCATTTCACATGACAGGGGAAACAGTAATACAAATGTACAAAGTTTTTTCTATTTACATCAATGATAAAACACACCATGCAATTACAGGGTCAAACATCACATAAAAACAGCATAAACACATAACTCCAGCTTCCAGTTGTCAGTCCCGTGTCTGGCTCTGGGTTCTATACTTCAGATCACGTGCAGTCCAAGCAGGCCACAGCTACCGTCAGATTATCAAAAGAAAACAAATAATAATAATAATAATAATAGTAATAATAATAATAATAATAATAATAATAATATCTTAGGTCTGGTACACCTCTCCAGTAATCAAAACATAGCAGCAGTACCATACCAAAGAACCAACTTTGGCAATCGATCCAAACAATTTTTAAAACTATACAGTTAAAATAATAAAAAAGAAAGTGGTATAGTTAAAACCATGCCAACAGTAGCAGTGTTACAATTGTTCAGGGCCTACATAAAATACGCAGCTTCTACAGTCATTCATTCAGCATACAATACAAAACACGTTATATAATTGTATATCTCTAAAAATGGAAAACAACCAGATAAATAAAACTATAGAGATACAAAAGAAAAATGAAATAAAATAGAACTTCGCTTTCGAGGGGAAAGTGCCACACTGCTTTCCCCCACGTTCATCAGCCTCCAATGCAGCACACCACAGGACCGCGTAGCTCTCGAGCTGTTACACACCATCACCGTCCAAGCTGCAGGAAAAACAAGATACTCTGCTGTCTCGTTTAGTTCCGTCTCGCTTCACCTCGTCTCACTCCCTCAGCTCTTCTGCTCCACGGGTTGCTTCCCCGGCTCTATTTATACTCCCTTATTGTATCGCAGTTCAATCTCTCTCGTATTCCGTTCATTTCAATCCCTATACATTGAATATAGTTTGGACATATACAAAAATTGAACAGTGAATATAGTTGTTTTTTGGACAAAAAAAAAAATTATACAATGAATTTAGTAGTTATTTAGACATTAAAAAAATTATACAGTTAATATAGTTGTTTAGATATTGAAAAATGGTACAGTAAATATAGTTTGGACATATTAAAAAAATTGTAAATAGTTGAAATAGTTGTTTGGACATGTTAAATGGTATAGTGAATACAGTTGTTTGGACATATAAAAAATTCTACAGTGAATATAGTTGTTGTTTGGACATATAAAAAAATGGTATAGTGAATATAGTTGTTTGGACATATACAAAATTGTACAGTGAATATAGTTGTTGTTTGGACATATTAAACAATTGTATATTGAATATAGTTGTTTGGACATATAAAAAATTGTACAGTGAATATAGTTGTTGTTTGGACATATTAAAAAATTATACTGTGAATATAGTTTGGACATTTTTTTTAAAATTGTACAGTGAGTATAGTTGTTTGGACATATAAAACAATTGTACAGTGAGTATAGTTTGGACATATAAAAATGGTACAGTGAATATAATTGTTGTTTGGACATATTAAAAAATTGAACAGTGACTATAGTTTGGACATATTAAAAAAGTGTACAGTGAATATAGCTTGGACATAAAAGTACCTTGCTCATAGGTACAGCAGCAGTGTCCCCCACTTGGGATTGAACCCACAACCCTCCAGTCAGGTCCAGAACCCTAACCACTACACCACACAGTTGTTGTTAAGACATTTTAAAAAATATATACAGTGAATATAGTTGTTTAGACATTTTAAAAAATTGTACAGTGAATATAGTTGTTTGGACATATTAAAAAATTATACAGTGAATATAGTTTGGAAATATTTAAAAAAAATTGTACAGTGAATATTGTTGTTTGGAAAAATTAAAAAATTGTACAGTGAATATAGTTTGGAAATATTTAAAAAAATTGTACAGTGAATATTATTGTTGTTTGGAAAAATTAAAAAAAATTGTACAGTGAATATAGTTGTTTGGAAATATTTAAAAAAATTGTACAGTGAATATTGTTGTTGTTTGGACATATACAAAAATTGTAAAGTGAATATAGCTGTTGTTTGGACATATTAAAAAAAATGTACTGTGAATATAGTTGTTTGGACATATTAAACAATTGTACAGTGAATATAGTTTGGACATATAAGAAAATTGTACAGTGAATATAGTTGTTGTTTGGACATATTAAAAATCTGCATATTGAATATTGTTGTTTGGACATATAAAACAATTGTGCAGTGAATATAGTTGTTGTTTGGACATATTAAATATTGTACAGTGAATATAGTTGTTTGGACACATAAAACAATTGTATAGTGAATATAGTTTTTATTTAGACATTTAAAAAAGTATACAGTAAATATAGTTGTTTGGACATATAAAAACATTGTACAGTGAATATAGTTGTTTGGACATATAAAAAAATGTAATGTGACTATAGTTGTTTGGACATTATTATTATTTGTTTATTTAGCAGACGCCTTTATCCAAGGCAACTTACAGAGACTAGGGTGTGTGAACTATGCATCAGCTGCAGAGTTACTTACAACTACGTCTCACCCGAAAGACGGAGCACAAGGAGGTGAAATGACTTGCTCAGGGTCACACAATGAGTCAGTAGGTAAGGCGGAATTTGAATTGGGGACCTCCTGGTTACAAGCCCTTTACTTTAACCACTGGACCACACAGCCTCCTCAATTCATTTAAAAAGTACATATTTAAAAAGTACAGTGAATACAGCTTGGACATATGAAAAAATTGTACATTGAATATAGTTTGGACATATACAAAAATGGTACTGTGAATATAGTTGTTTGGACATATAAAAAAATTGTATGGTGAGTATAGTTGTTGTTTGGACACATTTAAAAATTGTACAGTGAATATAGTTATTTAGAGAGCAGGTTAAAATACAAGGGCAGCAGTGTGGAGTAGTGATTAGTGCTCTGGGTTCTTGACCGGATGGTTGTGGGTTCAATACTAGGTGGGGGACACTGTTGATGTACCCTTGAACAAGACATTTAACCTACATTGCTCTACTAAAAACCCAACTGTATAAATGGGTAATTTGTTGAAAAAAAATAATGTAATTGTATGTGAAAATAATGTGATATCTTGTAACATATGTAACTTGCCTTGGATGAGGGTATGTGCTAAGAATTAAATGATAAAACAAATTAATAATATTAAAAAATATTACAGTGAATATAGTTGTTGATTGGACATATTACAACATTATACAGTTACTCTAATTGTTTGGACATATAAAAAGTTGCACAGTGAATATATTTGTTGTTTGGGCATATAAAAAAAAATTGTACTGTGAATATATTTGTTTGGACATATTAAAAAAACTGAACAGTGAATATATTTTGGACATATTAAAAAATTGAACAGTGAATATATTATGGACATACTAAATAAGTGTACAGTGAATATAGCTTGGACATAAAAGTACCTTGCTCATAGGTACAGCAGCAGTGTCCCCCACCTGGGATTGAAACCACAACCCTCCAGTTAGGTCCAGAACCCTAACCACTACACCACACAGTTGTTGTTAAGACATTTTAAGAAATTATACACTGAATATAGTTGTTTAGACATTTTAAAAAGTTGTACAGTGAATATATTATGATAATACTGTAAAATGTTATATATACAAGGAAAGCTAAGTAACAGAAATATAATAAGTTCAATATGTCTTGCAGCAAAAAAGTTAAATAAATAGTTAACAATAACGGTGCGTTTATACCAGTCTCCTAGTGCTATTGATGTGTAATGCCCAGGGACATAAAAAACCCCTAAAAACAGATTTCTGCAGCTGGATTTTCTGTTACATCTATTCTCGACTGGCCCCCCGCAGCAAGTGTTTGTTTTTTCAACCAAATCATGACGTTAAGATTTTACAATAAATTGTTGTAATTGAATTCTGTTAGCGGTTTATAGTATGAAACCTGGGGGGTTCAAATCCCACCGCTGCCATCTTGATTTTTTTCACCCCTGCCCCCTTTTCACAAGAAGCAACAGCAGAAGGACTTGTGACTCCCTAGAGACGTAGTAACAAATGCCACGGCATGTTTCTTGATACACCTATTCTATGGAAGTAAGCTGAAGCATTTGAACTGTTCAATTGTTCAAATACATCAAGATAATTGTTTTTTTTTTTACAAATACATCAAAAGTGTTGTGGTTGTTGTTGTTCTTGTTGTTGTTGTTGTTGTTGAATTGCACTAGCATTGTATAGTTTGGAACCTGGGTGGCCAAGAGTTAGTGTTGTGGTAGCGTGGCCGAGCGGTCTAAGGCGCTGGATTAAGGCTCCAGTCTCTCCGAGGCGTGGGTCCAAATCCCACCGCTGCCATTGTTTTTTTTCAACCCCACTTCGGTCTTTTGAACTGCTGTAAAAGAAAATGTTCCGTTCCATGGAATATTTGCATACACGCAAACATGTCAGCGCCAATGGTGTAGTGGTATCATACAAGATTCCCATTCTTGTGACCTGGGTTCAATTCCCAGTTGGCGCAAGCTCATAAGGCAGCGTTTGTGTTTTCAAACCAATAATTACGTTAAAATTTTACAATTGTAGTAGTTGAATTCCGTTAGCGCGTATATAGTACGAAACCTGGGGGCAAAAAAGCTTGCAATGCGGTAGTGTGGCCGAGCGGTCTAAGGCGCTGGATTTAGGCTCCAGTCTCTCTGGAGGCGTGGGTTCGAATCCCACCGCTGCCATATGGATTTTTTTCACCCCTGCCCCTTTTCACAAGAAGCAACAGAAGGACTTGTGACTCCCTAGAGACGTAGTAACAAATGCCACGGCATGTTTCTTGATACACCTATTCTATGGAAGTAAGCAGAAGCATTTGAACTGCTGTTCAATTGTTTTTTTTTACAAATACATCAAGATAATTGTTGTTGTTGTTGTTGTTGTTGAATTGTACTAGCAGTGTATAGTATGGAACCTGGGTGGCTAAGGGTTAGTGTTGTGGTAGTAAGTAAGCTGAAGCATTTGAACTGCTGTTCATTTTTTTTTTTTTGCAAATACATCAAAAATAGTTGTTGTTGTTGTTGTTGTTGTTGTTGTTGTTGTTGTTGTTGTTGTTGTTGTTGTTGTTGTTGTTGTTGCGTGCACTAGCATTGTATAGTATGGAACCTGGGTGACCATGGAAATTTGATGCACGCATAAACATGTCAGCGCCAATGGTGTAGTAGATTCCCATTCTTGTGACCTGGGTTCAATTCCCAGTTGGCGCAAGCTCATAAGGCAGCGTTTGTGTTTTCAAACCAATAATTACGTTAAAATTTTACAATTGTAGTAGTTGAATCCGTTGCTGGATTAAGGAAAAACCTGGGGGCCAGTCTGTCTGGGTCTAAAGGCGCTGGATTTAGGCTCCAGTCTCTCTCGAATCCCACCGCTGCCATATGGATTTTTTTTCACCCCTGCCCCTTTTCACAAGAAGCAACAGAAGGACTTGTGACTCCCTAGAGACGTAGTAACAAATGCCACGGCATGTTTCTTGGTACACCTATTCTATGGAAGTAAGCTGAAGCATTTGAACTGCTGTTCAATTTTTTTTTTTTTTTACAAATACATCAAGATAATTGTTGTTGTTGTTGAATTGTACTAGCAGTGTATAGTATGGAACCTGGGTGGCTAAGGGTTAGTGTTGTGGTAGTAAGTAAGCTGAAGCATTTGAACTGCTGTTCATTTTTCTTTTTTTTGCAAATACATCAAAATAGTTGTTGTTGTTGTTCTTGTTGTTGTTGTTCTTGTTGTTGTTGTTGTTGTTGAATTGCACTAGCATTGTATAGTTTGGAACCTGGGTGGCCAAGAGTTAGCGTTGTGGTAGCGTGGCCGAGCGGTCTAAGGCGCTGGATTAAGGCTCCAGTCTCTCCGGAGGCGTGGGTTCAAATCCCACCGCTGCCATATTGTTTTTTTTTCAACCCCACTTCGGTCTTTTGAACTGCTGTAAAAGAAAATGTTCCGTTCCATGGAATATTTGCATACACACAAACATGTCAGCGCCAATGGTGTAGTGGTATCATACAAGATTCCCATTCTTGTGACCTGGGTTCAATTCCCAGTTGGCGCAAGCTCATAAGGCAGCGTTTGTGTTTTCAAACCAATAATTACGTTAAAATTTTACAATTGTAGTAGTTGAATTCCGTTAGCGGCGTATAGTACGAAACCTGGGGGGCAGAAAACTTGCAATGCGGTAGTGTGGCCGAGCGGTCTAAGGCGCTGGATTTAGGCTCCAGTCTCTCTGGAGGCGTGGGTTTGAATCCCACCGCTGCCATATGGATTTTTTTCACCCCTGCCCCCTTTTCACAAGAAGCAACAGAAGGACTTGTGACTCCCTAGAGACGTAGTAACAAATGCCACGGCATGTTTCTTGATACACCTATTCTATGGAAGTAAGCTGAAGCATTTGAACTGCTGTTCAATTGTCTTTTTTTTTTTACAAATACATCAAGATAATTGTTGTTGTTGTTGTTGTTGAATTGTACTAGCAGTGTATAGTATGGAACCTGGGTGGCTAAGGGTTAGTGTTGTGGTAGTAAGTAAGCTGAAGCATTTGAACTGCTGTTCATTTTTTTTTTTTGCAAATACATCAAAATTGTTGTTGTTGTTGTTGTTGTTGTTGTTGTTGTTGTTGTTGTTGTTGTTGTTGTTGTTGTTGTTGAATTGCACTAGCATTGTATAGTTTGGAACCTGGGTGGCCAAGAGTTAGTGTTGTGGTAGCGTGGCCGAGCGGTCTAAGGCGCTGGATTAAGGCTCCAGTCTCTCCGAGGCGTGGGTTCAAATTCCACCGCTGCCATATTTTTTTTTTTTTTCAACCCCACTTCGGTCTTTTGAACTGCTGTAAAAGAAAATGTTCCGTTCCATGGAATATTTGCACACGCATAAACATGTCAGCGCCAATGGTGTAGTGGTATCATACAAGATTCCCATTCTTGTGACCTGGGTTCAATTCCCAGTTGGCGCAAGCTCATAAGGCAGCGTTTGTGTTTTCAAACCAATAATTACGTTAAAATTTTACAATTGTAGTAGTTGAATTCCGTTAGCGGGATAGTACAAAACCTGGGGGCAAAAAGCTTGCAATGCGGTAGTGTGGCCGAGCGGTCTAAGGCGCTGGATTTAGGCTCCAGTCTCTCTGGAGGCGTGGGTTCGAATCCCACCGCTGCCATATGGATTTTTTCACCCCTGCCCCCTTTTCACAAGAAGCAACAGAAGGACTTGTGACTCCCTAGAGACGTAGTAACAAATGCCACGGCATGTTTCTTGATACACCTATTCTATGGAAGTAAGCTGAAGCATTTGAACTGCTGTTCAATTTTCTTTTTTTTTTACAAATACATCAAGATAATTGTTGTTGTTGTTGTTGAATTGTACTAGCAGTGTATAGTATGGAACCTGGGTGGCTAAGGGTTAGTGTTGTGGTAGTAAGTAAGCTGAAGCATTTGAACTGCTGTTCATTTTTTTTTTTTTTGCAAATACATCAAAAATAGTTGTTGTTGTTGTTGTTGTTGTTCTTGTTGTTGTTGTTGTTGAATTGCACTAGCATTGTTAGTTTGGAACCTGGGTGGCCAAGAGTTAGTTGGTTGCCGAGCGGTCTAAGGCGCTGGATTAAGGCTCCAGTCTCTCCGGAGGCGTGGGTTCAAATCCCACCGCTGCCATATTGTTTTTTTTTTTTCAACCCCACTTCGGTCTTTTGAACTGCTGTAAAAAGAAAATGTTCCGTTCCATGGAATATTTGACACGCAAAACATGTCAGCGCCAATGGTGTAGTGGTATCATACAAGATTCCCATTCTTGTGACCTGGGTTCAATTCCCAGTTGGCGCAAGCTCATAAGGCAGCGTTTGTGTTTTCAAACCAATAATTACGTTAAAATTTTACAATTGTAGTAGTTGAATTCGTTAGGCGAAACCTGGGGGCAAAAAGCTTGCAATAAGGCGCTGGATTTAGGCTCCAGTCTCTGGAGGCGTGGGTTGAATCCCACCGCTGCCATATGGATTTTTTTCACCCCTGCCCCCTTTTCACAAGAAGCAACAGAAGGACTTGTGACTCCCTAGAGACGTAGTAACAAATGCCACGGCATGTTTCTTGATACACCTATTCTATGGAAGTAAGCTGAAGCATTTGAACTGCTGTTCAATTTTTTTTTTTTTACAAATACATCAAGATAATTGTTGTTGTTGTTGTTGAATTGTACTAGCAGTGTATAGTATGGAACCTGGGTGGCTAAGGGTTAGTGTTGTGGTAGTAAGTAAGCTGAAGCATTTGAACTGCTGTTCATTTTTTTTTTTTTTTTTGCAAATACATCAAAATAGTTGTTGTTGTTGTTCTTGTTGTTGTTGTTGTTGTTGTTGTTGTTGTTGAATTGCACTAGCATTGTATAGTTTGGAACCTGGGTTGTTGTGGTAGCGTGGCGAGCGGTCTAAGGCGCTGGATTAAGGCTCCAGTCTCCGGGCGTGGGTTCAAATCCCACCGCTGCCATATTGTTTTTTTTTTTCAACCCCACCCGGTCTTTTGAACTGCTGTAAAAGAAAATGTTCCGTTCCATGGAATATTTGCATACACACAAACATGTCAGCGCCAATGGTGTAGTGGTATCATACAAGATTCCCATTCTTGTGACCTGGGTTCAATTCCCAGTTGGCGCAAGCTCATAAGGCAGCGTTTGTGTTTTCAAACCAATAATTACGTTAAAATTTTACAATTGTAGTAGTTGAATTCCGTTAGCGGCGTATAGTACGAAACCTGGGGGCAGAAAACTTGCAATGCGGTAGTGTGGCCGAGCGGTCTAAGGCGCTGGATTTAGGCTCCAGTCTTTCTGGAGGCGTGGGTTCGAATCCCACCGCTGCCATATGGATTTTTTTCACCCCTGCCCCCTTTCACAAGAAGCAACAGAAGGACTTGTGACTCCCTAGAGACGTAGTAACAAATGCCACGGCATGTTTCTTGATACACCTATTCTATGGAAGTAAGCTGAAGCATTTGAACTGCTGTTCAATTTTTTTTTTTTTACAAATACATCAAGATAATAATTGTTGTTGTTGTTGTTGTTGAATTGTACTAGCAGTGTATAGTATGGAACCTGGGTGGCTAAGGGTTAGTGTTGTGGTAGTAAGTAAGCTGAAGCATTTGAACTGCTGTTCATTTTTCTTTTTTGCAAATACATCAAAATAGTTGTTGTTGTTGTTCTTGTTGTTGTTGTTGTTGTTGTTGTTGTTGCACTAGCATTGTATAGTTTGGAACCTGGGTGGCCAAGAGTTAGTGTTGTGGTAGCGTGGCCGAGCGGTCTAAGGCGCTGGATTAAGGCTCCAGTCTCTCCGGAGGCGTGGGTTCAAATCCCACCGCTGCCATATTTTTTTTTTTCAACCCCACTTCGGTCTTTTGAACTGCTGTAAAAGAAAATGTTCCGTTCCATGGAATATTTGCATACACGCAAACATGTCAGCGCCAATGGTGTAGTGGTATCATACAAGATTCCCATTCTTGTGACCTGGGTTCAATTCCCAGTTGGCGCAAGCTCATAAGGCAGCGTTTGTGTTTTCAAACCAATAATTACGTTAAAATTTTACAATTGTAGTAGTTGAATTCCGTTAGCGGCGTATAGTACGAAAGCGTGGGGGCAAAAAGCTTGCAATGCGGTAGTGTGGCCGAGCGGTCTAAGGCGCTGGATTTAGGCTCCAGTCTCTCTGGAGGCGTGGGTTCGAATCCCACCGCTGCCATATGGTTTTTTTTACCCCTGCCCCTTTTCACAAGAAGCAACAGAAGGACTTGTGACTCCCTAGAGACGTAGTAACAAATGCCACGGCATGTTTCTTGATACACCTATTCTATGGAAGTAAGCTGAAGCATTTGAACTGCTGTTCAATTGTTTTTTTTTTTACAAATACATCAAGATAATTGTTGTTGTTGTTGTTGTTGTTGAATTGTACTAGCAGTGTATAGTATGGAACCTGGGTGGCTAAGGGTTAGTGTTGTGGTAGTAAGTAAGCTGAAGCATTTGAACTGCTGTTCATTTTTTTTTTTTTTGCAAATACATCAAAAAGTTGTTGTTGTTGTTGTTGTTGTTGTTGTTGTTGTTGTTGTTGTTGTTGTTGTTGTTGTTGTTGTTGAATTAGCATTGTATAGTTTGGAACCTGGGTGGCCAAGAGTTAGTGTTGTGGTAGCGTGGCGAAAGCGGTCTAAGGTGCTGGATTAAGGCTCCAGTCTCTCCGAGGCGTGGGTTTCAAATCCCACCGCTGCCATATTTTTTTTTTTCAACCCCACTTCGGTCTTTTGAACTGCTGTAAAAGAAAATGTTCCGTTCCATGGAATATTTGCATACACATAAACATGTCAGCGCCAATGGTGTAGTGGTATCATACAAGATTTCCATTCTTGTGACCTGGGTTCAATTCCCAGTTGGCGCAAGCTCATAAGGCAGCGTTTGTGTTTTCAAACCAATAATTACGTTAAAATTTTACAATTGTAGTAGTTGAATTCCGTTAGCGGCGTATAGTACGAAACCTGGGGGGCAAAAAGCTTGCAATGCGGTAGTGTGGCCGAGCGGTCTAAGGCGCTGGATTTAGGCTCCAGTCTCTCTGGAGGCGTGGGTTGAATCCCACCGCTGCCATGGATTTTTTTTCACCCCTGCCCCCTTTTCACAAGAAGCAACAGAAGGACTTGTGACTCCCTAGAGACGTAGTAACAAATGCCACGGCATGTTTCTTGATACACCTATTCTATGGAAGTAAGCAGAAGCATTTGA
>CM072681.1:27826187-27843486 GCA_036884735.1 Huso huso
CACGGCATGTTTCTTGATACACCTATTCTATGGAAGTAAGCTGAAGCATTTGAACTGCTGTTCAATTGTCTTTTTTTTTTTTACAAATACATCAAGATAATTGTTGTTGTTGTTGTTGTTGTTGTTGAATTGTACTAGCAGTGTATAGTATGGAACCTGGGTGGCTAAGGGTTAGTGTTGTGGTAGTAAGTAAGCTGAAGCATTTGAACTGCTGTTCATTTTTCTTTTTTTTGCAAATACATCAAAATAGTTGTTGTTGTTGTTGTTGTTGTTGTTGTTGTTGTTGTTGTTGTTGTTGTTGTTGTTGTTGTGGTAGCGTGGCCGAGCGGTCTAAGGCGCTGGATTAAGGCTCCAGTCTCTCCGGAGGCGTGGGTTCAAATCCCACCGCTGCCATATTGTTTTTTTTTCAACCCCACTTCGGTCTTTTGAACTGCTGTAAAAGAAAATGTTCCGTTCCATGGAATATTTGCATACACGCAAACATGTCAGCGCCAATGGTGTAGTGGTATCATACAAGATTCCCATTCTTGTGACCTGGGTTCAATTCCCAGTTGGCGCAAGCTCATAAGGCAGCGTTTGTGTTTTCAAACCAATAATTACGTTAAAATTTTACAATTGTAGTAGTTGAATTCCGTTAGCGGCGTATAGTACGAAACCTGGGGGCAGAAAGCTTGCAATGCGGTAGTGTGGCCGAGCGGTCTAAGGCGCTGGATTTAGGCTCCAGTCTCTCTGGAGGCGTGGGTTTGAATCCCACCGCTGCCATATGGATTTTTTTTTTCACCCCTGCCCCTTTTCACAAGAAGCAACAGAAGGACTTGTGACTCCCTAGAGACGTAGTAACAAATGCCACGGCATGTTTCTTGATACACCTATTCTATGGAAGTAAGCTGAAGCATTTGAACTGCTGTTCAATTGTCTTTTTTTTTTTTAAACACATCAAGATAATTGTTGTTGTTGTTGTTGTTGTTGTTGTTGAATTGTACTAGCAGTGTATAGTATGGAACCTGGGTGGCTAAGGGTTAGTGTTGTGGTAGTAAGTAAGCTGAAGCATTTGAACTGCTGTTCATTTTTTTTTTTTTGCAAATACATCAAAATTGTTGTTGTTGTTGTTGTTGTTGTTGTTGTTGTTGTTGTTGAATTGCACTAGCATTGTATAGTTTGGAACCTGGGTGGCCAAGAGTTAGTGTTGTGGTAGCGTGGCCGAGCGGTTAAGGCGCTGGATTAAGGCTCCAGTCTCTGGAGGCGTGGGTTCAAATCCCACCACTGCCATATTTTTTTTTTCAACCCCACTTCGGTCTTTTGAACTGCTGTAAAAGAAAATGTTCCGTTCCATGGAATATTTGCATACACGCAAACATGTCAGCGCCAATGGTGTAGTGGTATCATACAAGATTCCCATTCTTGTGACCTGGGTTCAATTCCCAGGGTGCAGCGTTTGTGTTTTCAAACCAATAATTACGTTAAAATTTTACAATTGTAGTAGTTGAATTCCGTTAGCGGCGTATAGTACGAAACCTGGGGGCAGAAAGCTTGCAATGCGGTAGTGTGGCCGAGCGGTCTAAGGCGCTGGATTTAGGCTCCAGTCTCTCTGAGGCGTGGGTTGAATCCCACCGCTGCCATATGGATTTTTTTTCACCCCTGCCCCTTTTCACAAGAAGCAACAGAAGGACTTGTGACTCCCTAGAGACGTAGTAACAAATGCCACGGCATGTTTCTTGATACACCTATTCTATGGAAGTAAGCTGAAGCATTTGAACTGCTGTTCAATTTTTTTTTTTACAAATACATCAAGATAATTGTTGTTGTTGTTGTTGTTGTTGTTGAATTGTACTAGCAGTGTATAGTATGGAACCTGGGTGGCTAAGGGTTAGTGTTGTGGTAGTAAGTAAGCTGAAGCATTTGAACTGCTGTTCATTTTCTTTTTTTTTGCAAATACATCAAAATAGTTGTTGTTGTTGTTGTTGTTGTTGTTGTTGTTTGTTGTTGTTGTTGTTGTTGTTTGTTGTTGTTGTTGTTGAATTGCACTAGCATTGTATAGTTTGGAACCTGGGTGGCCAAGAGTTAGTGTTGTGGTAGCGTGGCCGAGCGGTCTAAGGCGCTGGATTAAGGCTCCAGTCTCTCCGGAGGCGTGGGTTCAAATCCCACCGCTGCCATATTGATTTTTTTTTTTCAACCCCACTTCGGTCTTTTGAACTGCTGTAAAAGAAAATGTTCCGTTCCATGGAATATTTGCATACACGCAAACATGTCAGCGCCAATGGTGTAGTGGTATCATACAAGATTCCCATTCTTGTGACCTGGGTTCAATTCCCAGTTGGCGCAAGCTCATAAGGCAGCGTTTGTGTTTTCAAACCAATAATTACGTTAAAATTTTTACAATTGTAGTAGTTGAATTCCGTTAGCGATAGTACAAAAACCTGGGGCAGAAAAAAGCTTGCAATGCGGTAGTGTGGCCGAGCGGTCTAAGGCGCTGGATTTAGGCTCCAGTCTCTCTGGAGGCGTGGGTTGAATCCCACCGCTGCCATATGGATTTTTTTTCACCCCTGCCCCCCTTTCACAAGAAGCAACAGAAGGACTTGTGACTCCCTAGAGACGTAGTAACAAATGCCACGGCATGTTTCTTGATACACCTATTCTATGGAAGTAAGCTGAAGCATTTGAACTGCTGTTCAATTTTTTTTTTTTTTACAAATACATCAAGATAATTGTTGTTGTTGTTGTTGTTGTTGTTGTTGAATTGTACTAGCAGTGTATAGTATGGAACCTGGGTGGCTAAGGGTTAGTGTTGTGGTAGTAAGTAAGCTGAAGCATTTGAACTGCTGTTCATTTTTTTTTTTTTTTTGCAAATACATCAAAAATTGTTGTTGTTGTTGTTGTTGTTGTTGTTGTTGTTGTTGTTGTTGTTGTTGTTGTTGAATTGCATAGCATTTTAGTTTGGAACCTGGGTGGCCAAGAGTTAGTGTTGTGGTATAGCGGTCTAAGGCGCTGGATTAAGGCTCCAGTCTCTCCGGAGGCGTGGGTTCAAATTCCACCGCTGCCATATTTTTTTTTTCAACCCCACTTCGGTCTTTTGAACTGCTGTAAAAGAAAATGTTCCGTTCCATGGAATATTTGCATACACGCAAAAACATGTCAGCGCCAATGGTGTAGTGGTATCATACAAGATTCCCATTCTTGTGACCTGGGTTCAATTCCCAGTTGGCGCAAGCTCATAAGGCAGCGTTTGTGTTTTCAAACCAATAATTACGTTAAAATTTTACAATTGTAGTAGTTGAATTCCGTTAGCGGCGTATAGTGCGAAACCTGGGGGCAGAAAGCTTGCAATGCGGTAGTGTGGCCGGCGGTCTAAGGCGCTGGATTTAGGCTCCAGTCTCTCTGGGCGTGGGTTTGAATCCCACCGCTGCCATATGGATTTTTTTCACCCTGCCCCTTTTCACAAGAAGCAACAGAAGGACTTGTGACTCCCTAGAGACGTAGTAACAAATGCCACGGCATGTTTCTTGATACACCTATTCTATGGAAGTAAGCTGAAGCATTTGAACTGCTGTTCAATTGTTTTTTTTTACAAATACATCAAGATAATTGTTGTTGTTGTTGTTGTTGTTGAATTGTACTAGCAGTGTATAGTATGGAACCTGGGTGGCTAAGGGTTAGTGTTGTGGTAGTAAGTAAGCTGAAGCATTTGAACTGCTGTTCATTTTTTTTGCAAATACATCAAAATAGTTGTTGTTGTTGTTGTTGTTGTTGTTGTTGTTGTTGTTGTTGTTGTTGTTGTTGAATTGCACTAGCATTGTATAGTTTGGAACCTGGGTGGCCAAGAGTTAGTGTTGTGGTAGCGTGGCCGAGCGGTCTAAGGTGCTGGATTAAGGCTCCAGTCTCTCCGGAGGCGTGGGTTCAAATCCCACCGCTGCCATATTTTTTTTTTCAACCCCACTTCGGACTTTTGAACTGCTGTAAAAGAAAATGTTCCGTTCCATGGAATATTTGCATACACGCAAACATGTCAGCGCCAATGGTGTAGTGGTATCATACAAGATTCCCATTCTTGTGACCTGGGTTCAATTCCCAGTTGGCGCAAGCTCATAAGGCAGCGTTTGTGTTTTCAAACCAATAATTACGTTAAAATTTTACAATTGTAGTAGTTGAATTCCGTTAGCGGCGTATAGTACGAAACCTGGGGGGCAAAAAGCTTGCAATGCGGTAGTGTGGCCGAGCGGTCTAAGGCGCTGGATTTAGGCTCCAGTCTCTCTGGAGGCGTGGGTTTGAATCCCACCGCTGCCATATGGATTTTTTCACCACCCTGCCCCCTTTTCACAAGAAGCAACAGAAGGACTTGTGACTCCCTAGAGACGTAGTAACAACTGCCACGGCATGTTTCTTGATACACCTATTCTATGGAAGTAAGCTGAAGCATTTGAACTGCTGTTCAATTTTTTTTTTTTACAAATACATCAAGATAATTGTTGTTGTTGTTGTTGTTGTTGTTGAATTGTACTAGCAGTGTATAGTATGGAACCTGGGTGGCTAAGGGTTAGTGTTGTGGTAGTAAGTAAGCTGAAGCATTTGAACTGCTGTTCATTTTTTTTTTTTTTTGCAAATACATCAAAAAATTGTTGTTGTTGTTGTTGTTGTTGTTGTTGAATTGCACTAGCATTGTATAGTTTGGAACCTGGGTGGCCAAGAGTTAGTGTTGTGGTAGCGTGGCGAGCGGCGGTCTAAGGCGCTGGATTAAGGCTCCAGTCTCTCTCGGGGCGTGGGTTCAAATCCACCGCTGCCATATTTTTTTTTTTTCAACCCCACTTCGGTCTTTTGAACTGCTGTAAAAGAAAATGTTCCGTTCCATGGAATATTTGCATACATGCAAACATGTCAGCGCCAATGGTGTAGTGGTATCATACAAGATTCCCATTCTTGTGACCTGGGTTCAATTCCCAGTTGGCGCAAGCTCATAAGGCAGCGTTTGTGTTTTCAAACCAATAATTACGTTAAAATTTTACAATTGTAGTAGTTGAATTCGTTAGCGGCGTATAGGAAAACCTGGGGGCAAAAAGCTTGCAATGCGGTAGTGTGGCCGAGCGGTCTAAGGCGCTGGATTTAGGCTCCAGTCTCTTTGGAGGCGTGGGTTGAATCCCACCGCTGCCATATGGATTTTTTTCACCCCTGCCCCTTTTCACAAGAAGCAACAGAAGGACTTGTGACTCCCTAGAGACGTAGTAACAAATGCCACGGCATGTTTCTTGATACACCTATTCTATGGAAGTAAGCTGAAGCATTTGAACTGCTGTTCAATTGTTTTTTTTTTTTACAAATACATCAAGATAATTGTTGTTGTTGTTGTTGTTGTTGTTGAATTGTACTAGCAGTGTATAGTATGGAACCTGGGTGGCTAAGGGTTAGTGTTGTGGTAGTAAGTAAGCTGAAGCATTTGAACTGCTGTTCATTTTTCTTTTTTTTGCAAATACATCAAAATAGTTGTTGTTGTTGTTCTTGTTGTTGTTGTTGTTGTTGTTGTTGTTGTTGTTGTTGAATTGCACTAGCATTGTATAGTTTGGAACCTGGGTGGCCAAGAGTTAGTGTTGTGGTAGCGTGGCGAGCGGTCTAAGGCGCTGGATTAAGGCTCCAGTCTCTCCGAGGCGTGGGTTCAAATCCCACCGCTGCCATATTGTTTTTTTTTCAACCCCACTTCGGTCTTTTGAACTGCTGTAAAAGAAAATGTTCCGTTCCATGGAATATTTGCATACACGCAAACATGTCAGCGCCAATGGTGTAGTGGTATCATACAAGATTCCATTCTTGTGACCTGGGTTCAATTCCCAGTTGGCCAAGCTCATAAGGCAGCGTTTGTGTTTTCAAACCAATAATTACGTTAAAATTTTACAATTGTAGTAGTTGAATTCCATTAGCGGTATAGTGCGAAACCTGGGGGGGCAAAAGCTTGCAATGCGGTAGTGTGGCCGAGCGGTCTAAGGCGCTGGATTTAGGCTCCAGTCTCTCTGAGGCGTGGGTTGAATCCCACCGCTGCCATATGGATTTTTTTCACCCCTGCCCCTTTTCACAAGAAGCAACAGAAGGACTTGTGACTCCCTAGAGACGTAGTAACAAATGCCACGGCATGTTTCTTGGATACACCTATTCTATGGAAGTAAGCTGAAGCATTTGAACTGCTGTTCAATTGTTTTTTTTTTACAAATACATCAAGATAATTGTTGTTGTTGTTGTTGTTGTTGAATTGTACTAGCAGTGTATAGTATGGAACCTGGGTGGCTAAGGGTTAGTGTTGTGGTAGTAAGTAAGCTGAAGCATTTGAACTGCTGTTCATTTTTCTTTTTTTTTTTTGCAAATACATCAAAAAGTTGTTGTTCTTGTTGTTGTTGTTGTTGTTGTTGTTGTTGTTGTTGTTGAATTGCACTAGCATTGTATAGTTTGGAACCTGGGTGGCCAAGAGTTAGTGTTGTGGTGTTGTTGTTAGAGCGGTTGTTGATTGTTGTCTGAAGGCGTGGGTTCAAATCCCACCGCTGCCATATTGTTTTTTTTTTTCAACCCCACTTCGGTCTTTTGAACTGCTGTGTAAAGAAAATGTTCCGTTCCATGGAATATTTGCATACACGCAAACATGTCAGCGCCAATGGTGTAGTGGTATCATACAAGATTCCCATTCTTGTGACCTGGGTTCAATTCCCAGTTGGCGCAAGCTCATAAGGCAGCGTTTGTGTTTTCAAACCAATAATTACGTTAAAATTTTACAATTGTAGTAGTTGAATTCCGTTAGCGGCGTATAGTACGAAACCTGGGGGCAAAAAGCTTGCAATGCGGTTGTGGCCGAGCGGTCAGGCGCTGGATTTAGGCTCAGTCTCTCTGGAGGCGTGGGTTCGAATCCCACCGCTGCCATATGGATTTTTTTCACCCCTGCCCCTTTTCACAAGAAGCAACAGAAGGACTTGTGACTCCCTAGAGACGTAGTAACAAATGCCACGGCATGTTTCTTGATACACCTATTCTATGGAAGTAAGCTGAAGCATTTGAACTGCTGTTCAATTTTTTTTTTTACAAATACATCAAGATAATTATTGTTGTTGTTGTTGTTGTTGAATTGTACTAGCAGTGTATAGTATGGAACCTGGGTGGCTAAGGGTTAGTGTTGTGGTAGTAAGTAAGCTGAAGCATTTGAACTGCTGTTCATTTTTTTTTTTTTTGCAAATACATCAAAAATTGTTGTTGTTGTTGTTGTTGTTGTTTTTGTTGTTAGCATTGTATAGTTTGGAACCTGGGTGGCCAAGAGTTTGTTTGTTGGCGAGCGGTTGGATTAAGGCTGTTGGGTTGTTGCTGCCATATGTTTTTTTTTTCAACCTTGCCCGGTCTTTTGAACTGCTGTAAAAGAAAATGTTCCGTTCCATGGAATATTTGCATATATGTCAGCGCCAATGGTGTAGTGGTATCATACAAGATTCCCATTCTTGTGACCTGGGTTCAATTCCCAGCCAAGCTCATAAGGCAGCGTTTGTGTTTTCAAACCAATAATTACGTTAAAATTTTACAATTGTAGTAGTTGAATTCCGTTAGTTGTTGGTACGAAACCTGGGGGCAGAAAGCTTGCAATGCGGTAGTGTAAGCGGTCTAAGGCGCTGGATTTAGGCTCCAGTCTCTCTGGAGGCGTGGGTTGAATCCCACCGCTGCCATATGGATTTTTTTTCACCCCTGCCCCTTTTCACAAGAAGCAACAGAAGGACTTGTGACTCCCTAGAGACGTAGTAACAAATGCCACGGCATGTTTCTTGATACACCTATTCTATGGAAGTAAGCTGAAGCATTTGAACTGCTGTTCAATTTTCTTTTTTTTTTACAAATACATCAAGATAATTGTTGTTGTTGTTGTTGTTGAATTGTACTAGCAGTGTATAGTATGGAACCTGGGTGGCTAAGGGTTAGTGTTGTGGTAGTAAGTAAGCTGAAGCATTTGAACTGCTGTTCATTTTTCTTTTTTTTGCAAATACATCAAAATAGTTGTTGTTGTTGTTGTTGTTGTTGTTGTTGTTGTTGTTGTTGTTGTTGAATTGCACTAGCATTGTATAGTTTGGAACCTGGGTGGCCAAGAGTTAGTGTTGTGGTAGCGTGGCCGAGCGGTCTAAGACGCTGGATTAAGGCTCAGTCTCTCCGAGGCGTGGGTTCAAATCCCACCGCTGCCATATTGTTTTTTTTTCAACCCCACTTTCGGTCTTTTGAACTGCTGTAAAAGAAAATGTTCCGTTCCATGGAATATTTGCATACACACAAACATGTCAGCGCCAATGGTGTAGTGGTATCATACAAGATTCCCATTCTTGTGACCTGGGTTCAATTCCCAGTTGGCGCAAAGCTCATAAGGCAGCGTTTGTGTTTTCAAACCAATAATTACGTTAAAATTTTACAATTGTAGTAGTTGAATTCCGTTAGCGGCGTATAGGCACGAAACCTGGGGGCAGAAAGCTTGCAATGCGGTAGTGTGGCCGGCGGTCTAAGGCGCTGGATTTAGGCTCCAGTCTCTCTGGAGGTGGGTTTCAAATCCCACCGCTGCCATATGGATTTTTTTCACCCCTGCCCCCTTTTCACAAGAAGCAACAGAAGGACTTGTGACTCCCTAGAGACGTAGTAACAAATGCCACGGCATGTTTCTTGATACACCTATTCTATGGAAGTAAGCTGAAGCATTTGAACTGCTGTTCAATTGTTTTTTTTTTTACAAATACATCAAGATAATTGTTGTTGTTGTTGTTGTTGTTGTTGAATTGTACTAGCAGTGTATAGTATGGAACCTGGGTGGCTAAGGGTTAGTGTTGTGGTAGTAAGTAAGCTGAAGCATTTGAACTGCTGTTCATTTTTCTTTTTTTTTTGCAAATACATCAAAATAGTTGTTGTTGTTGTTGTTGTTGTTGTTGTTGTTGTTGTTGTTGTTGTTGTTGTTGAATTGCACTAGGATTGTATAGTTTGGAACCTGGGTGGCCAAGAGTTAGTGTTGTGGTAGCGTGGCCGGCGGTCTAAGGCGCTGGATTAAGGCTCCAGTCTCTCGGAGGCGTGGGTTCAAATCCCACCGCTGCCATATTGATTTTTTTTTTTCAACCCCACCCGGTCTTTTGAACTGCTGTAAAGAAAAATGTTCCGTTCCATGGAATATTTGCCATTTGAACATAAACATGTCAGCGTAATGGTGTAGTGGTATCATACAAGATTCCCATTCTTGTGACCTGGGTTCAATTCCCAGTTGGCGCAAGCTCATAAACTGCGTTTGTTGTTTTCAAACCAATAATTCGTTAAAATTTTACAATTGTAGTAGTTGAATTCCATTAGCATTGTATAGTTTAAACCTGGGGGCAAAAAGCTTGCAATGCGGTAGTGTGGCTGAGCGGTCTAAGGCGCTGGATTAAGGCTCCAGTCTCTCTGGGCGTGGGTTTGAATCCCACCTGCTGCCATATGGTTTTTTTTTCACCCCTGCCCCTTTTCACAAGAAGCAACAGAAGGACTTGTGACTCCCTAGAGGCGTAGTAACAAATGCCACGGCATGTTTCTTGATACACCTATTCTATGGAAGTAAGCTGAAGCATTTGAACTGCTGTTCAATTGTCTTTTTTTTTTTATCAAATAATTGTTGTTGTTGATTTGTTGTTGTTGTTGTTGTTGTTGTTGTTTGTACTAGCAGTGTATAGTATGGAACCTGGGTGGCTAAGGGTTAGTGTTGTGGTAGTAAGTAAGCTGAAGCATTTGAACTGCTGTTCATTTTTTTTTTTTTTGCAAATACATCAAAAATAGTTGTTGTTGTTGTTGTTGTTGAATTGCACTAGCATTGTATAGTTTGGAACCTGGGTGGTTGTTAGTGTTGTGGTAGTGTGGCCGAGCGGTTAAGGCGCTGGATTAAGGCTCCAGTCTCTGGAGGTGGGTTCAAATCCCACTGCTGCCATATTGTTTTTTTTACCCAAAACCAATAAGAACGGTCTTTTGAACTGCTGTAAAAAAAACCGTTCCATGAATATTCTTTTTTCATTTGGAACAAAAGCAAACATGTCAGTGCCAATGGTTTAGTGGTAAATACAACATTCCCATTGTTGTTGTTGTTGGGTTGTATTCCCAGTATGGAACCTGGGTGGCTAAGGGTTAGTGTTGTGGTAGTAAGAAGCATTTGAACTGCTCATAAGGCAGCGTTTGTATTTTCAAACCAATAATTACGTTAAATTTTACAATTGTACTAGTTGAATTCCGTTAGCATATAGTAAAAACCTGGGTGACAAAAAGCTTGCAATGCGGTAGTGTGGCCGACTGGTCTAAGGCGCTGGATTTAGGCTCCAGTCTCTCTGGAGGCATGGGTTTGAATCCACCGCTGCCATATGGATTTTTTTTCACCCTGCCCCCTTTTCACAAGAAGCAACAGAAGGACTTGTGACTCCCTAGAGACGTAGTAACAAATGCCACGGCATGTTTCTTGGTACACCTATTCTATGGAAGTAAGCTGAAGCATTTGAACTGCTGTTCAATTTTCTTTTTTTTTTTACAAATACATCAAGATAATTGTTGTTGTTGTTGTTGTTGTTGTTGTTGAATTGTACTAGCAGTGTATAGTATGGAACCTGGGTGGCTAAGGGTTAGTGTTGTGGTAGTAAGTAAGCTGAAGCATTTGAACTGCTGTTCATTTTTCTTTTTTTTGCAAATACATCAAAATAGTTGTTGTTGTTGTTCTTGTTGTTGTTGTTGTTGTTGTTGTTGTTGTTGTTGAATTGCACTAGCATTGTATAGTTTGGAACCTGGGTGGCCAAGAGTTAGTGTTGTGGTAGCGTGGCCGGCGGTCTAAGGCGCTGGATTAAGGCTCCAGTCTCTCCGGGGCGGGTTCAAATCCCACCGCTGCCATATTTTTTTTTTTTTCAACCCCACCGGTCTTTTGAACTGCTGTAAAAGAAAATGTTCCGTTCCATGGAATATTTGCATTGCAAATAAACATGTCAGTGCCAATGGTGTAGTGGTATCATACAAGATTCCCATTCTTGTGACCTGGGTTCAATTCCCAGTTGGCGCAAGCTCATAAGGCAGCGTTTGTGTTTTCAAACCAATAATTACGTTAAAATTTTACAATTGTAGTAGTTGAATTCCGTTAGGGCGATAGTACGAAACCTGGGGGGCAAAAAGCTTGCAATGCGGTAGTGTGGCCGAGCGGTCTAAGGCGCTGATTTAGGCTCCAGTCTCTCTGGAGGCGTGGTTTGAATCCACCGCTGCCATATGGATTTTTTTCACCCCTGCCCCCTTTTCACAAGAAGCAACAGAAGGACTTGTGACTCCCTAGAGACGTAGTAACAAATGCCACGGCATGTTTCTTGATACACCTATTCTATGGAAGTAAGCTGAAGCATTTGAACTGCTGTTCAATCTTTTTTTTTTTACAAATACATCAAGATAATTGTTGTTGTTGTTGTTGTTGAATTGTACTAGCAGTGTATAGTATGGAACCTGGGTGGCTAAGGGTTAGTGTTGTGGTAGTAAGTAAGCTGAAGCATTTGAACTGCTGTTCATTTTTCTTTTTTTTGCAAATACATCAAAATAGTTTGTTGTTGTTGTTTTGTTGTTGTTGTTGTTGTTGAATTGCACTAGCATTGTATAGTTTGGAACCTGGGTGGCCAAGAGTTCCCGTTGTTGTGGTAGGCGGGTTGTGGCGGTGATTAAGGCTGCCAGTTCGGTTGAGTTCAAAATCCACCGCTGCCATATTGTTTTTTTTTCAACCCCACCCGGACTTCTTTTTGTAAAAGAAAATGTTCCCTATTCCATGAATATTTTCAATTGTCTTTTTTTACAAATACATCAAACATGTGCCAATGGTGTAGTGGATACAAGATTCCCATTCTTGTGACCTGGGTTCAATTCCCAGTTGGCGCAAGCTTATAACCTTATGTGAACTGCTTAAAGAAAATTTTGTTTTTTCAAACCAATAATTAGTTGTTAAAATTTTACAATTGTAGTTTAGTTGAATTCGTTAGCCAAAGTGTATAGTATGAAACCTGGGGGGAGGGGTTGAAATCCAGACATCCAGAAATTCGAGACATTCAACACGCAGGATTAAGGCTCCAAAATCTTGGAGGATGGGACCAAATCCCACATCAAGAGAATGAAAGATTTTTCACCCAGGACCCTATAAACTTTGGACCAGAAGCAACAGAAGGGACTTGTGACTCCCTGGGGAGGCAGTACTAACAAATGCCACAGCATGTTTCTTGATACACCTATTCTATGGACCCCTACTGAAACATTTGAACTGCCTTTCAGTCTTTTTTTTTACAAATACATCACGGAGAATTGTTGTTGTTGTTGTTGTTGTTGTTGTTGTTGAATTGTACTAGCAGTGTATAGTATGGAACCTGGGTGGCTAAGGGTTAGTGTTGTGGTAGTAAGTAAGCTGAACAATTTGAACTGCTGTTCATTTTTTTCTTTTTTTGCAAATACAAAAATAGTTGTTGTTGTTGTTGTTGTTGTTGTTGTTGTTGTTGTTGCTAGGAGCATTTGAAAATCAAAAAATTGTATTTTTTGCAAATACTGGGTGGCCACAGTTAGGTTTGTTGTTGTTTTCTTGTTGTTGTTGGTTGTTGCACACATTTTCTGGTTAAGGACTATCTCTACAGGTGGCGTGGGACTGGTCTAAAACAGAAAGGGAACCAATGTTTTTTTGAGAATCCCCCCTTGGGTCTGCAGAAGCATGTCTTTTGAAAAAGGGTTCCGTTCCATGGAATAGAAGGGAGACTACAAAATGTCAGCGCCAATGGTGTAAGATCATACAAGATTGTATTCTTGTGACCTGGGTTCAAAACAAAAGTTAGAACTGAAGCTCATAAGGCAGCGTTTGTAACAAACCAATAATTAGGTGTTAAAATTTTACAATTGTAGTAGGTTGATTCCGATGGCATGAATATAAAAACAGGGGGGGCAGAACACTTCAAGGTGGTGGAGTGGCCCGGTCTAAGAAATGGATTTGGCTCCAGTCTCTCTCAGGCGGTGGAAAACAATCCCAGAATCAATATGATTTTTTTCACCCCTGCCCCTTTTCAAAGAAGCAACAGAAGGACTTGTGACTCCCTAGAGCGTAGTAACAAATGCCTGAGCATGTTAATCTTGTTACACCTATTCTATGGAAATAAGCTGAAGCATTTGAACTGCTGTTCAATGGGTTTTTTTTTTACAAATACATCAAGATAATTGTTGTTGTTGTTGTTGTTGTTAAATTGAAATTGTACTAGCAGTGTATAGTATGGAACCTGGGTGGCTAAGGGTTAGTGTTGTGGTAGTAAGTAAGCTGAAGCATTTGAACTGCTGTTCATTTTCTTTTTTTTTGCACAAATACATCAAAATAGTTGTTGTTGTTGTTGTTGTTGTTGTTCTTGTTGTTGTTGTTGTTGTTGAAATAATTTAGCATTGTATAGTTTGGAGTTTGGAACGGGTGGCCAAGGTTTAGTGTTGTGGTAGCTGGCAACCAGGTCAAGGCGGAGATTGCTCCAATTTTATGGGAAAAAATCCCACTGCTGCCAAATTGTTTTTTTTCAACCCCACTTCGGTCTTTTGAACTGCTGTAAAAAGAAAATGTATCCGTTCCATGGACAATTCTAAATCTAAAACATGTCAGCAGAAATGGTGTGTGGTATCTTACAAAATTAATATTCTTGTGACCTGGGTTCAATTCCCAGTTGGCGCAACCTCAAAACAAAATGGCGTTTGTGTTTTCAAACCATCAATTAAAAAAAATTTTACAAACCCCAAAGAGAGTAGAATTCGTTTTGCGTAAGGGCAAAAACTGGGGGCAAAAGCTTGTTTTTCCGGTATTATGGCCAAGCGGTCTCAAAAGTCAAATAAGGAGGCTCCAGTCTCTCTGAGGCGTGGGCAAAATCCCAAATGCTGCCATGGATTTTTCACCCCTTCCAAATTTTCACAAGAAGCAACAGAAGGACTTGTGAACATAGAGGCGTAGTAACAAATGCCAGGCATAAAACAAAATGATACACCTATTCTATGGAAGTAAGCTGAAGAATTTGAACTGCTGTTCAATTTTTTTTTTTTTTTACAAATGACATCAAGATAATTGTTGTTGTTGTTGTTGTTGTTGTTGTTGAATTGTACTAGCAGTGTATAGTCAATATGGAACCTGGGTGGCTAAGGGTTAGTGTTGTGGGATAGTAAGAAAAAGCATTTGAACTGCTGTCCACAAAAAAGGGAGACAAAATACATCAAAAAGTTGTTGTTGTTGTTGTTGTTGTTGTTGTTGTTCAAGATGTTGTTGTTGTTGTTGAATTGTAAGATGCAAAATGGATAGTATGGAACCTGGGTGGCCAAAAAAGGGTGTTGTGGTAGCGTGGAAAAGACGGTCTAAGGCCTGGATTAAGGCTCCAGTTTTTCCGGCATAAATGGGTTCAAAATCCCACCGCTGCCATATTGTTTTTTTTTTCAACCCCACTTGGGTTTTTTGAACTGCTGTAAAAGAAAATGTTCCGTTCCATGGAATATTTGCATGTAAAAATGTCAGCGCCAATGGTGTAGTGATTATCATACAAGATTGAAAGTTCTTGTGACCTGGGTTCAATTCCCAAGACGTAAGCTCATAATGCAGCGTTTGTGTTTTCAAACCAATAATTACATTAAATTTTACACAATTGTAGTTAATTCCGTTAAATTTGTATAGTATGAAAACCTGGGGGCAGAGGGCAGCAACACTGTAGTGTGTGAGCGGTCTAAGGTGCTGGATTTAGACTCATCTCTAAAAAACTGGGTTAAATTTGCATGCCATATGAATTTTTTTTCACCCCTGCCCTTTTCAAAGATTGCAACAAAAGGACATTGATTCTAGAGATTCGTATGTAACAAATGCCAATGCATGTTTCTTGATACACCTATTCTATGGAAGTAAGCTGAAGCATTTGAACTGCTGTTCAATTTCTTTTTTTTTTTACAAATACATCAAGATAATTGTTGTTCATTGTTGTTGTTGTTGTTGAATTGTACTAGCAGTGTATAGTATGGAACCTGGGTGGCTAAGGGTTAGTGTTGCATTAGTAAGACCTGAAGCATTTGAACTGCTGTTCAGTTTTTTTTCAACATCAAAATAGTTGTTGTACAAAATGTTGTTGTACTTGTTGTGTCTAGTAGTTGTTGTGCTAAAGTTGTTGTTGTTGAATTGCACTAGCATTTATAGTTTGGAACTTGCAGACAGGCTCAAAAAGAATTATTTGTTGTTGTTTCAGTGTTGAACAAAGAAGCATTCTATATTATGGAATCTGATTCAAACATTCCAAATCTCCGGAGGTATAGGTTCATTTCCACCGCTGCTTATTTTTTTTCAACCCCACTTCGGGTCTTTTTTGAACTGCTGTAAAGAAAATGTTCCGTTCCATGGAATATTTGCATAGGGCAAACATGTCACAGAAAATGGTGTAGTGGTATGGAACAAATTCCCATTCTTGTGACCTGGGTTCAATTCCCTGTTGTTGAAGCTGACATAAGGCTGCTTGATGAGATTTTCAAACCAATAATTATGTTAAAAACCAAACGAGCAAGAATGGGCTGAAATGGCGATAGTTTGTAAACTTTGGGGGTTAAAAGCTTGCAATGCGGTAGTGTGGCCGGAGCGGTCTAAGGCGCTGGTTTTAGGCTCCAGTCTCTTTGGAGGTGTGGGTTCGAATCCCACCGCTGCCATATGGTTTTTTTTTCACCCCTGCCCCTTTTCACAAGAAGCAACAGAAGGACTTGTGACTCCCTAGAGACGTAGTAACAAATGCCACGGCATGTTTCTTGATACACCTATTCTATGGAAGTAAGCTGAAGCATTTGAACTGCTGTTCAATTTTTTTTTTTTTTTACAAATACATCAAGATAATTGTTGTTGTTGTTGTTGTTGTTGTTGTTGTTGTTGTTTGAATTGTACTAGCAGTGTATAGTATGGAACCTGGGTGGCTAAGGGTTAGTGTTGTGGTAGTAAGTAAGCTGAAGCATTTGAACTGCTGTTCATTTTTTTTTTTTGCAAATACATCAAAATAGTTGTTGTTGTTGTTCTTGTTGTTGTTGTTGTTGTATGGAAACTGGGTTCTTGTTGTTGTTGCATTTGTTGTTCATTTTTTTTTATTGTGTATAAACCTGGGTGGTTGAAGAGAGTTAGTGTTGAAAGCGTGGAACCGGCGGTCTAAGGTGCTGGATTAAGGCTCCAGTTTCTCCGAGGCGTGGGTTCAAATCCACCGGTGCCATATTGTTTTTTTTTCAACCCCACCGGTCTTTTGAACTGCTGTAAAAGAAAATGTTCCGTTCCATGGAATATTTGCATACATCCATGTCAGCGCCAATGGTGTAGTGGTATCATACAAGATTCCCATTCTTGTGACCTGAGTTCAATTCCCAGTTGGCGAAAGCTGATAATGCAGCGTTTGTGTTTTCAAACCAATAATTACGTAAAAATTTTACAATTGTATGGGTTGAATTAGTTGGCGTATAATATGAAACCAGGGGGGCAGAAAGCTTGCAATGTGGTAGTGTGTGGCTGAGCGGTTAAAGCACTGGATTTAGGCTCCAGTCTTTCTGGGCGTGGGTTCAATCCCACTGCTGCCATGGATTTTCACCCTGCCCCTTTTCACAAGAAGCAACAGAAGGACTTGTGACTCCTCTAGAGGCGTATAACAAATGCCACGCATGTTTCTTGATACACCTATTCTATGGAAGTAAGCTGAAGCATTTGAACTGCTGTTCAATTTTTTTTTACAAATACATCAAGATAATTGTTGTTGTTGTTGTTGTTTGTTGAATTGTACTAGCAGTGTATAGTATGGAACCTGGGTGGCTAAGGGTTAGTGTTGTGGTAGTAAGTAAGCTGAAGCATTTGAACTGCTGTTCATTTTCTTTTTTTTGCAAATACATCAAAATAGTTGTTGTTGTTGTTGAATTGTACTAGTTGTATAGTATGGAACCTGGGTGGCTGTTCTGTTGTGGTAGTAAGTTGAAGCATTTGAACTGCTGTTCATTTTTCTTTTTGCAAATACATCAAAATAGTTGTTGTTGTTGTTGTTGCATTGTATAGCATTTTGGAACCTGGGTAACAAGAATTAGTGTTGTGGTAGCGTGGCGGCGGTCTAAGGCGCTGGATTAAGGTTTCAGTTTTCTCCGAGGCGTGGGTTCCGTCCACCAGTGCATTGTTTTTTTTTTTTTCAACCCCGCCGGGCTTTTGAACTGCTGTAAAGAAAATGTTCCGTTCCATGGAATATTTGCATGCAAACATGTCAGCGCCAATGGTATGGTGGTATCGCCACAAGATTCCCATTCTTGTGAC
>CM072681.1:27843986-27865559 GCA_036884735.1 Huso huso
CAAGAACAGGCAGGCAGCATGAAAGCAGATTGCGAGGCTGGGTTAGAGACAGGACAACATTGCAGAAATCCATAACATCAGCACCTGAATGACTGTAAGAGAAGCAAAGAAAAAAAAACACACAAGCCTACTATGCAAATTGGCCTCTTAATTATACATATGAAAACAGTGATTTGAATGCATGTGAAAAAACATAGCCCTACCTAACCACCAACTACACGGGCTCATGAGTTTGAACCCGGGACCGCGGACCCAAAGGGAAAAATCATACCCCTAGACCAACGAGCCACTGCTGGCAGCATCTTGGTTCCACGAGCTTCCAAAGAAGTGTAGACCCTAGATGCTTTGTATTGAAGAATTAGTGTTGCCTTGCGCTCTGCCTGTTAGGGACAGTCTGATTTGCTTTACCTGGCGGCTAGCATTTCTATGGGCATCGAGAGGTGGTCGCTATAAATGAGGAAACTGGTTTAGATGGATTTAGTTTCGATATGCATACATACACAGAGGAGCAGTCCCAGCACTGAGGTGACACGGGGGCTTTTATGGTGTGAAATAGCTATCAAAAATCTGTGAGCAGAAATGCAGTTCCTTTCAAGTCGAAGACGACCACCAACATTAAGTATGGATATTCTCTGCCCTAGAGGTAGGTAATACTGAGCTCTCTATAACAGAGCTGCAGAAGGCCCCTTCCTGTGATGACGCTTTTCGGTCCCGCCTACCGAGGGTACAAAACCATCACTCCTGGAAGATCTCCCTCTTTTTCCTTCTCAAGACGGTAAGGTAGGACCTCTGTGTCTAGAACTGAGCGTGTTGATAGGAAGACCCTCGAGTCGATTCGGGTCGGTTGTATTTCCCTAGCATTCTTGCTGAAAGCTGGCTTGCCGCTTTCCTGAATCAACCACTCTTGAAAAAGACAGAGTCTTTTTATCTTTCTGTCTTTCAGCGGCCCCTGGTGGGCAGCTCTTTTTACTGTCTGTCATATGAGCGGCTGTCTGTGCAGTCACCCCGCGAGTGAGTTGTCTTTTCCTGAGTTACACAAGTATCCTCCGGGGCCAGGTCTGGCCGTATCCCTGCTGTCGAGTGACCCAGCCGCGATCCCTTCCTGGGGCCAGGGCTGCCAGATCCCCGTCGGCGAAGGAGCCGGCCGAACCTGACCGCTGCGGTGAGTCGGTTCGTAAAGCGCTCGTGTACTCTCTCTCTTCCTTCCTTCTTATAAAAAAGTGTAAGTTTGCCTGAACAAAAAACTTCACCCACCGGTTTTGGCCTCTGCCCCGGTATACGCTCCGCACTGACCAGGTGTGTGTGTTGACCACTGTGTGCAGAATGAGACTTTCATGAAGGCCCTCCCGGTGCTGCAGTACCACGGCGCACGCATAGCCTGATTCTCTTTTGGATGCAGGCGACGTATTATCTGATGCCAGCGTAGAGTATAACGAACACGGCACTTGGTGTGTTCCCCAGCACGCAGTGCACGCAGAGTGATATTCACAGCACACATAGTGCGAGGTGCTCATTACTCCTTCTAGCAAAGTTACGCACAGAGGCAGGGGTACACAGTCACGCTCCCCACGGGCGCGAAGGCATCTGGAACATTCGAGTCAAGCAGTGCTGTGCACGTTGCTCTACCGTTATGTAGGCACTGCACTACTAGCGCATACCCCGTGGTGCAAAGACGGTAACAGTGAAGGCATAGTCTGTTACACTCAGTCCCCATATAAAAAAGGGGACTATGCTCAAGATCAGACCCATGCCGGGGTTCCATGCCTGTACGGCCTGTAACGCCAGTATCCCACAAGAGGATAATCATACCCTCTGTGTGCAGTGCTTGGTGTCCCAAGATGCCACCATGGCCCTCGAGAGGGATGGCTTGTAGCATCTGCGAGGCCTTCAGCCTAGGGTGAAAGAGGCTCGTCTGGGAGAGAGCCAGAAAGGAGAGCTCTGCTGCCCCACGGCGGGTCGCTTTAGGTTCCCCTGACGACGTGCCCCTGCCCCACTCCCGAGCCGGTGGCCTCAGAGCTGTGTCTCCTGTCCTTCTGGTCTGCAGGGGGCAAGCTCTGGGCGAAGCCTGGCGGGTTTAATTGTGGCGTGAGACAGATGTGACTGTCACAAGCCAGGGTCCCTGGCGCAGATAAAGCTGTGCTGCTGGATGCCCATATCCCCGGGCATATGTTTGGGCCAGCTGTGGAAGAGATTCTGCAGAAATCTCTTTGGGAATGAGAGGCTTCCCGTCAGGTGGCTGCGCTGCTCCTCCCCCACGCCCGGTGTGGAGTAGGTCGGGCCGTTGGCGGGCTCCCCAGACTGAACTGTCACCTCCAGGTGGAGTGGAGGGCACAGGTTGATCTGTTCTCTTCGGGCGGAGACGACACATTGCCCCTATGGTACTCCCTCCATCGGCTCAGGCGGTCCACTCGGCGTGATGCCCTATCGCACGTTTGGCCCAAAGCGTTTTTGCATGCGCTTTTCCTCCTATACCGTTGTTCTGGCTTTTCTGGAGAAAGTCCGGTCAGAGAAACATCAGTTCTCCTAGTGGCCCCCCCAGGTGGCCCAGGAGAATATGGTTTGCGACCCTGTGCCAGCTGCTGCACGGCCAGCCTTGGGAGATCCCGCTTCGTCTGGATCTCCTCTCTCAGGCACAGGGCTCCCTTTGGCACCCGGATCCGGGCAGGTTCCAGTTGTGGGTCTGGTCCCTGAAAGGGACCGCTGGTTAGCCCTAGGGCTGTCGGACAGGTTTGTGAGCACTATGCAGAATGCTGGGGCAGACTCCACTAGGTTGGTGTATACCTACAAGTGGAAGTGTATTCAAGCCTGGTGCCTGGCTGGAGCCATGACCCCGCTTCTTGCCCGATTGTAAGTTATATTGCAGTTCCTGCAGGAATTGCTTGACGCTGGAAGGTCCCCTTCCACGTTGAAAGTGTATCTGGCAGCTATTTCTGTTTGTTATGCCCCCGTAGATTCTATGTCTCCGGATGAGCATTTTTTTTGGTTTCTTGCTTTATTAAAGGCGCACGGAGATTACATCCTCCTAGGAGGACTGTTCTTCCCGAGTGGAGCCTTAACATTGTACTGGAGGCTCTTACAAAGGCCCCGTTTGAGCCCTTAGACTCCATAGAGCTGAAGTACCTGTCTGTGAAGACAGCCTTCCTTTTAGCTATCACCTCTGCTAAGCGGATCAGTGAGCTGCAGGCGCTGTCTGTGCACAGCTCCTGCATGCGTGTGGGAGGATGGAAGCAGAGTTTTGCTGAGCACCAACCCCGCTTTCCTCCCCAAGGTGATCACAGCTTTTCATATTAACCAATCTGTGGAACTGGAGTCTTTTCATCTGCCTCCATTTACTTCACCGGAGGATGAGAAACTAAACTCCCTCTGCCCAGTGCGGGCATTGAGGTATTATGTAGTTAAGACGAAAGCTTTGCGTAAATCGGACCAGCTTTTTGTTTGTTATGGCACACGGACTATTGGACAGCCCCTCTCTAAGCAGAGTCTGTCACACTGGATTGCAGACAAGGTGTCGACTGCATATTGTGGGGCTAATTACGTCAGTTTGTTTAATAATTAATTTAACACTTAATTAACTTGTATAATTAATACAGTTCAAATTAACGTGTGTTAATCAAATTGAATGAATACTATATGACCGTTACCATATTAGATCACCGACTAAACACAGACAATCTCTTAGTTATCTGTTAAATAATCTGAATATTCATTCCGTTAATTAAGACCTCATCCATTTTATTTTATTTAATGACGTATAAGATCGAGGAATTACAATGAACACACAAAACACCCTCAGCCCCAACAAAGTAGGTTAAAATATTGTAGCAGTTTATTAGATAATAATAATAAGGGTACAGAAGAAAAACTTAGAAAATCATCATGAGATAACAGTTCACATACATATCAATGCAGCATAAGTCAACACGCATTCTTTGAATGTATATGCTTCTCTAGATGTCGTCTTCCAATGCAATCAAACTACAGTACAGGTAGCATCCTATTGCTCTCCTAACATTCAGTATAGGTTCAACATCTCATTCTAACATAGTACAACAACTCGTCTGTCTCAATCTCAGTACAGGCTGCGCGGATCTGCCAGCAGGTGATGACGTCACTCTGCAGACAGTTCCCTCAGCTCCACTTACACAGACAGTGGCCCCGCGCCACTGCTCACAGGCAAAATAACTCATGAAACACAAGCACTTATTATTGAAATGCAAAACCAATTTCACAATTACAATTCTTCTAATAACATATCACAGCTACAGCTGGACTACAATTGTTTACTAACAATTACACAAGTATACTTTTGCAACACTTCATATGACAATATGAGTTAATCAGCTTAGTTACTTTTTTTAACAAGGTTCAAACTGTCAGGTTTTTTTTTCATGCGTGCGTTAAAAGTGCAATTTAAGATAACTATTTTATCAATTGCTATGTGTTGTAATTATCATTAATTACTCTAGTTCCACAAGGGAAAGGTAAGGGAATTATACTCAACGGTTCCTTGAAGAAGACCCAAAGTCTGCTGAATAACTCTTCCGTTGTAGTTATATTCTCACTGTTCCGCAATTCTTCAAACCCAAGTTGGGCTCCTTTATCTTCAAACCCCAAGTGGGGGTTTCACACACGTCCTCTGTGTTTTCTTTTTTGAATACGTCGCCCCAAAGGCAGACACAGTCTCGTTATGCTGTGTGTTTCCTTCTTTGAATGCTTCGCCTCGCAGGCCAACACATTCTCGTTATGCTGTGGTTACAACTGGGAACAGAAGTTTGTAGCCGAGCCGGGAATGGTTCGTTTCGACACGTAGATAAACTGACTCGCAGACGTCTCTTTTCCTATTAGCAGGAGTCCTGAACACTGAGCTTTCTTTGACGTTTGTTTATTGCAGGGTACAGAATCTTCTTGCAGTCAAGAGGTATAAGCTTAAAGCTTCTCTTATGAGCCATGTGAGACTCAGAAACCAGGTCAGAAAACAACTCTGAAACCAATTCAGAACCAATTCAAAGTTCTTGCTGCAAGTTGCCAGTTCTTATAGGATTTTCACAAAAAGCCTATACATTACCCCCTACAACCGCCTTCCATTGTTTTGGGACCATGATTGGCTCATCCTGCATGGGATGACCCCATTATCTATTTTATGACTTCCTTCTACCGTCTCCAACTTTTGCTTCCTCAATAAATTCTGATCCACTGCTCCGATCTATTTATGATCCTGTAGAGACCCTTTGTGTTAGGTTCAGTCAAAGTTCGCCAGCCCTCGGCTCACTATTCCCCCTCCTTTGTGTAGAATGTTTCGGAAGCTGCTCTGGTCAAAGGTTCACACACAACCCTGCATCCTGCATGACCGAGAATGAATCCAAAAGATTAGTTCAGATATGTACCTATATCAAAATTAGTTATTAGTTCCAGGGCAATTGTGTCTACAATATGATTGGGCTGGGTTACCCCACCTGGTAGACTAGAGGGTTGGCTGCATCTTGGGCCCTTTTTAAGGGTGCTTCAATGTCTGATATTTGTACTGTGGCTAGCTGGGCTACGCATACTTTCACCAGATTCTACAGCATTAATGTGGTAGATCCTGCTGTGCCGTCTGTGGTCATAAGGGTCCTTGAGGATGTAAGTTCACACCGTTAACCTCTGGGTTAGACAGTGCTTGTGGCAATGTGCCCCGCCCCTGTGTGCATATTATGTGTTGTATGTTGCGTGCGTGTGTTAATGTTGGTGTATAGATTGGTACACGGGATATAAACGGGTCTGTGTTTCACGTGTGATTTAAAAAGTGTAGATTTGTATTTAGGCACGAGGAGGGCACAAATCACTTCACGTGCTGGTTAAATGTAATATGTGAGCACGGGGTTGCACAGAATTAATTCACGTGCTGGGATTCAAGTGAATAATTAATTAGTAATTGAATCCCAGCACAACAGTATATATAGATGCACGTTTCTTTCACTCAGTGGTGGTGTGTTCGGTGAGTGGAGAACGGGATTGGAGACGAAGGAATTGTAAAAGTAAAAAATAAGAAAATAGAAGCTCACCGTGTTTGTCTGTGTAGTTCGTTTTGTTTGTCTGTTTATTTTGGCTCAAGTGTCGGTCCTGTGTTTTTGTTGTTTCAAACCTTTTATTTTCTGTTCTGTTTATTAAATGCTGAGCTTAAAGCATTCGCTCAGCTTCACCAAACCACACATCTCTGTCTGTTTATTTCCTGCTTCTGGTCTGACGCCACCCACTCCGCCGTCTTTGTGACACGTGGTGTCCTGCGTGGGATCTACAGCGCCGCCAGGACTCAGGCCAGAGCAGGAACCACATTTCTGGATTAAAAAAAGAGAAAAAAAAAAAAAAAAAAAGGAAAAAAAAAAAAATGGCAGAAGACGCCATCAAAGTGCGGGACTGGATCCTGGAAAATGCTGGGCTGGAGGCCCAGTCTATACCAGTAGCCGTCCGGTTCCTGCGGGTTGATGGACAGAGAACGATGGGAGGCTTACGAGAGGAACAGACCGTAAGCACCTGGGAGGAAGGTGTGGAGTTATCCTCAGCTACCTGGAGGCGGTCATAACTACAACAGCCCAGGTAGCAGAACCACCAGCAGAGGAAGAATGCCTGCTGGTTTTGCCTCCACAGACCAAGCGGGAGGAGCCAGAGCGCCCACAGCCTGAGCGGGAGGAGCAAGAGCGTCCACAGCCCGAGCGGGAGGAGCCAGAGCGCCCACAGCCCGAGCGGGGAGGAGCCTGAGCGCCCACAGCCCAAGCGGGAGGAGCCTGAGCGTCCACAGCCCAAGCGGGAGGAGCCTGAGCGTCCACAGCCCAAGCGGGAGGAGCCTGAGCGTCCACAGCCCAAGCGGGAGGGGCCCGAACGCCCCACGCCTGAGTGGGAGGAGCCCGAACGCCCCACGCCTGAGTGGGAGGGCCCGAACGTCCCACGCCTGAGTGGGAGGAGCCCGAACATCCTACGCCTGAGTGGGAGGAGCCCAACGCCCACAGCCCAAGAGAGGGGGAGTCGGAAGGCCCACAGCCCAAAAGGGAGGAGTGCGTCTACAGCCCAAAAGGGAGGAGTCGCAAGGCCCACAGCCCAAAAGGGAGGGAGTCGGTGCGGCCCACAGCCCAAAAGGGAGGAGTCGGTGCGCCCACAGCCCAAGAGGGAAGTCGGGCTTCCACAGCCCTAGGACCCAAGCTGCCAGCAGAGGGAGAATACCTGCTGGTTCCACCTCCACCAGCAGAAGAACAATGCCTGCTGTCCCCATCTACACCAGCAGAGGAAGCATGCCTGTTGGTTCACCTGCTGCTGCCATCCCGAGAGCTAAAGGGGAGGAGCCATCGCTACCGCCCCAAGAGCCAGAAGGGGAGGAATTACAGGCTCAACCCCTGAATTTTTCTGGGGGGGGGAGAAGGGCAGGATGCTGGTGTCCCCAGCAGCCTCTATTTATGCTGCTGAAGGGAGCACAGCGCACACCAGCCCGGCCGCCACAGCAGAGGGAGCCAGCACCGCCACAGCCTCCTCTGAGTGGCCAGCATCAGCCCCATGGCCTCTGCCACTTCCAGGGAGCAGAGGAGCAGGAGCTGCCTCTGCCTCCACCACCGCCAGGAGCAGAGGAGCAGGAGCTGCCTCTGCCTCGCCACTGCCAGAAGCAGAACAGCAGGAGCTGTCTCTGCTTCCCTGCACCTCCACCTGGGGAGTACAGTGGCCGGAGCCCCAGAAAGGGGAGCTGTCGGCCACGAAGAAGGGGAGGAGGTCTGGAGACCACCAACCCCAGCAGCAGTTTCGCTGCGGAGATCGGGGGAGGTCCGGAGACCTGTTCCCACTGCAGCAGTTTCGCTGCCAGAGATCGTGGGGGGAGGTCCGAGACCTGCTCCCCACTGCAGCAGTTTGGCTGCCGGAGATCGTGGGGAGGTCCGGAGACCTGCTCCCACTGCAGCACTTGCGCGCTGCCGGAAGTACTGTGGTCGGAGCCCCACCAAGGGGAGCTACCGGCCACGAAGAAAGGGGAGAGGTCAGGAGACCAGCATCCCCCGCAGCAATTTCGCTGCAGGCGTGGACCAGCAGGCTGTCAGCTGTGCCACTACCGGCAGGGGTGCTGACAGCATGGCCAGCCATGGGCCCACTGAAACCTCCCTTCCCAGCCCGAGACTTTGTCCTGGACTGCTGGATTTTAAGGGGGGAGGTGGCCGTTGAGGCCATGTGTGCTTTGCACAGGGGGGGGTATATGTGGCAATGTGCCCCCCCTGTGTGCATATTATGTGTTGTATGTTGCGGCGTGTGTTAATGTTGGTGTATAGATTGGTACACGGGATATAAACGGTCTGTGTTTCACGCGGTGATTTAAAAGTGTAGATTTGTATTTAGGCACGAGGAGGGCACAAATCACTTCATACTGGTTGGTTAAATGTAATATGTGAGCACGGGTTGCACAGAATTATTCACGTGCTGGGATTCAAGTGAATAATTAATTAGTAATTGAATCCCAGCACAACAGTATATATAGATGCACGTTTCTTTCACTCAGTGGTGGTGTGTTCGGTGAGTGGAGAACGGGATTGGAGACGGAGGGAATTGTAAAAGTAAAAATAAAAAAATAGAAGCTCACCGTGTTTGTCTGTGTAGTTCGTTTTGTTTGTCTGTTTATTTTGGCTCAAGTGCCGTGTCCTGTGTTTTTGTTGTTTCAAACCTTTATTTTCTGTTCTGTTTATTAAATGCTGAGCTAAAGCATTCGCCAGCTTCACCAAACCACCACATCTCTGTCTGTTTATTTCCTGCTTCTGGTCTGACGCCACCCTCCGGCCGCCTTTGTGACAGTCCTCATATGCTGCCGCTCCTTCTTCCTCGCGACGGCTCTGGTATACATTATCCCATACTTAATGTTGGTGGTCGTCTTCGACTTGAAAGGGAATGTTCGGTTACTTACCGTAACCCTGGTTCCCTGAAAGAGAAGACGACCACCAACCATGAGGTCGCTTCGGTCGCTCTCACGGGTTCGGTGGAAAAAGAGGGAGATCTTTCGGTGAGTGACGGTTTGGTACCTTCGGTAGGCGGGACCGAAAAGGCCATCACAGGAAGGGCCTTCGCAGCTCTGTTATAGAGAGCTCAGCATTACCTACCTCTAGGGCAGGGAATATCCCATACTTAAAGTTGGTGGTCATCTTCTCTTTCAGGGAACCAGGGTTACTGTAGGTAACCTAACGTTTGTAATTGTAAACACAGTTTGTAACTGTAAAACTAAGTTTGTAAGTGTAAAATGGGAAAAAATACAATTACGGTTGTAATTTACACTTACGAAACTCAGTCTACGCTTTGCAAATCTGCTTTCTGCTTGGTCGCCACTTTTGAGAGTGAAATTGCTATCAAGAATCAAAGCGTGCAGAATCGCAGTTTGTAACTGTAAATGAAAAATAAATACAACCTCTCAATTTTTTTTTTTCACTTATGGTTCTAATTTACACTTATGGTTCTATTCTGTGCGTGTTTCGAAGTCCCTTTTCTCATTTACAGTTTTTCTACGACGCACGACTCGGTCAACGCTACAAATCTTTTTGAGAGTGATTTCACGCTCAAAAAAAACTGCAAATGTGTAGCTCAGGCAGCCTAGTTAGTTGATTGTGGGCACTGTCGTTCGGTCATTCATCACAGCCAACATGGCAGAGGATGGTGTGAAAGCCGAACGAGACGGAATGGTACTTTAATGAATTCAATTGCTTTAAAAACAGCATAAAAGTTAGACATATGAGGAATATTTTAACAATCAGAACCGATTAATAACGCTGTCATTAACCAGTTCCGGCCGAACCCTTTTATCACCAAAATCTCCCGCACACTGGGTTTCAAGGTGCAAAGACGAACAAAAATTATACACACAATACAACTAAGTGGGAACAACATAACACTATTGAAAAAAACCCACCGAACCGACCTTTCATTTCCCATTCCATGTAATAAACAGCTGTATAGACAAAATATCAAAAGACAAAATATCCTCCTCCCTCCTCCTGTCACATTAGTAAATGTGCTCCCTCTGTGCACAGAATATTATAGGCTACAGTGTAATTATTAGACGAATTGTCATGCACTCGGCTAAGAATGACACAAGAGTGAGTGTCGAGAAAATGTGAGTTAGCAAGGTATTCGATGAAGCTTGGGTAAGGTGGCCCAGTGGTTAAAGACAAAAGCTTCATACCAGATGGTTTCTGGTTCAAATCCCAACTCACACTGTGTGTGACCCAGAGCAAATCACTTAATCTCCTTGTGCTCCGTCCTTGAGACATAAAACCGAGGTCCTATTGGAGGTGACTGTGTTGCATAGTTCACCCATAGTCTCTGGAAGTCGCTTTGGATAGAAGCGTCTTCTAAAATGACTCATTAATAATAATGAATAATTGAGACAAAAATTGCTTGACTCCAGACTGCACCCAACTTTCCACTGAGAACGGGTAATAACCATTTGTTTTGACTGCTATGGCTTAATATTGTTTGGTACTGTACTGGAAGTTAAATAATAAAGGTTTTGTTGATTGATGGGCTATACTTGTGTTAAGTGTCTGATTATTACTAATACCTTCCGGAATGTTCTAAAACATTAGTGAGGTTTAAAATCTTACACTCTTGAAAAAGTTATTCCAAGAAACCGTATTTCAGGGTTCCAAATAGTATTCAAAGAACCTTTATAAACAGCAGGCTAAGCAACCAGAAATAAATGTTGAAATCTCAAAAGGATTAATAAGAAACCCTAAAACTCCCAAAGAACCCCTAGGGTTCTAATCTATATAGCCTTCTAATACTGAAAAGCCATGCAAATTGATTAAAAATCACAGGTTTTGTGCATGGCTCCACATTTGAAAGCCATATATTCAATTAGACTTCAACACTAAATACCTCGTTGGTGACTAAACATTCCACTACTTATTAGCAATAAAGGTCATACTGTAGCAAGGGCTAAACTGGGTTTAAAATATAATTTATTATATTTAAGGATTGATATGGTCCTGTTATTAGTCCTGCCACATAAAAGATGGCGTTGCAGTTACATGCGCTGCAAAATCAAATATTTAAAATTAAACAACCATCTGACAGAACATACTGCAGCCGGATTGTTTTAGACACACATGGGCGCATGAACAAATTAAACATGTGTTAGCAAAATAGTCATTGCTGTATGATGTACAGCAACTGTAAAATTAATGGTTTTATAATCTGTTATGTCAGACTTCTGTTGAATTTTTAAGCATTTGATTCCCTGTGCACACAAAGACTGCAGTCCTGTTTTAACCACTCGGCAAGCAGAGCTCTCAGTGACTGATTTTTCACGTGATTGAGCGCATTACCGGCAATGCATCGTAATTAGAAAAGTGTAATGCAAAATACTGAAAATGGGCTCATCTAAGATTTGAACCAGAGACCTCTCGCACATGAAAAGAGAATCATACCCTGTGGAAGGGTGGTGGGTAATTCACTGACACAGGACACAGAGAAATGAGTCTGAAAACACCGCACAGGTGCCCAGTTTTATTAGAAACTGATTTTTTGGTTCAGCCCGCAGAGGGCGTTGAAATCTGTGGCCTGCCGCATCAGCTATGGTAGCGACAGAGCCACAACTATACCGAGCGGCACAGGGTACAGAGGTTTAAACAAAAACACTAATCAAAAGGCGAAAGGAACAGGGAAAACAAAACACAGTAAACAAACTACAAAATAAAAAGTGCTGCGCGGCAGCTTCACCCCAACCGTCGCTACCGCACGGCCCGGTCTCCGTCCTACCCTAGCGGCCCCTCAGCTCTGCTATACACTGTATCGGGCTGCCTAAAAGTTTTCCCCCACCGCTAATTCTTTTTATTTTCTTTTTTATTATTTATTTGTCTTGCTGGGATTTTCGTCCCAGCTGATTTTCCTCCAGCGCTCAAGACGCCGTTTACGCCTCCGTGGGCAGACCTGAGGGAACAGCAGAATGAAACTATAGGGTCAGCACCCCCCAAGACCCGCCTCCCAGACACTCAGAGAGAAGGATAGTCCGCGACACCCACTCCCCCCTCCTCCGTGTCACTGCCATGACTGACAGGCGGATATTGACGAGCTGCTGCCCTCTCCTGCAGCACTATGAACACGCCAGAAGAGTCAGCACAGGTCTCCCCTGTTACATATCCTCCCTTAGAATGGCACCACTGGTCCATTCGAAAATCCCTACATCCCCATGCCTTCCCGAGAGAGAAAAATCTGCATTTTGATGCAGCTTCCTGCTCGGTGGACAACCCTGAAGGCATAGGGCTGCAGGGCCAAGTACCACCGCGTGATTCTGGCGTTGTTATCCTTCATCCGGTGAAGCCATGCCAAGGGGGCATGATCTGTAACCAGGGTGAAGTGTCGCCCAGGAGGTAGTACCGGAGTGACTCGACTGCCCATTTTACCCAGACACCTTCCTCGATGGTACTATAGTTCTTTTCATGGGAAGGAGCTTCCTGCTGATATACAGGACCGGGTGCTCGCTTCCCTCGCACCTCCTGGGACAACACTGCCCCGAGACCTGTCTCTGACGCATCCGCCTGCAGGGTAAAACTCTTACCGAAACCGGACTGCATAGCACTGGCTTGTTACACAACCTCCGCTCAAAGCGAAACCGTATTTGGGGCACTGAACCGTATTTGGGGCAGCCTTCCTGGTGAGGTCTGTCAAGGGAGCAGCAAGCGTGGCGAAGCTCGGAATGAACTTCCTGTAATAGCCCGCTAGTCCCAAGAAAGAGCGCACTGGTTTTGGTTGTAGGGGACTGGCCAGTCAGCCAAGGCTTTCACCTTAGCAATCAGCGGTCTGATCTGGCCACCCCTACTGATACCCCAAATACCTGACTCACTCTTCCCAATGGCACATTTCTTTGGGTTAGCAGTGAGCCCAGCCTCCCCGAAGAGGATTGTAATACGCTACTTCCACACAGATGACTCGGCCAATCCTCACTGTGGATAACCACGCCATCTATGTAAGCAGCGGCATTGCTGATGGGGCCGCAAAATGCGATCCATCATCCGCTGGAAAGTGGCTGGTGCTCCGTGCAACCCAAAGGGCATGGTCCTAAATTGGTATAATCCGGAAGGAGTCGAAAACGCCGCCCTCTCTCTGGATTCCGGGTCAGGGGTATCTGCCAGTACCCCTTCGTTAAATCCAGTGTCGCCATAAAATGAGCCGTGCCAAGACGCCTCCAGCAACTCATCTACCGGGGCATGGGATAAGCGTCAAACTTCGATTTTTTCATTAACTCGCCTGAAGTCAATGCAAAATCGAGTTGACCCGTCCGGCTTATCCACTAACACAATTGGACTATTCCAGTCACTTTGGGACTCTTCTATTACCCCCAGTCTCAGCATTTCATCAATTTCCGTTTTATTACCTGTCTTTACGCTCAGGTACACGGTATGGCCTCTGGCTTAACTAGCGCCCCGCTCAACTTCAATGTGATGATGGGCTACTCGAGTCTGCCCCGGACGGAGAAAACACATCAGGAAATTCCGTCACCACCGCCCGAGCCTGACATTTCTGTGTTGGTGTCAGATTCTCTGCAATCTGTACCGACCCTGTTTTCGCCAACACAGAAAGATCAGGTCCCAGGTCGGTGACGCCATCTGCCCGCGCCACTACCAATGCTCTCCGTTGCAGCCAGGGCTTCAGGAGGTTAACATGATAAATGTGTTTTCTCTCCGCCGCCCGGCTGGCAGATCTCATAATCCACTGCCCCAATCCCGCGTAACCTCAAAGGGTCCTTGCCACTTAGCCAGGAGTTTTGACTCAGAACTGGGTAAGAATAGAAGCACTTTATCCCCGGCTGAAATGTGCGCAACTGGCTCTCTATTGTATTGTCTTCTGTCTGTGTTGTGCCTGCTGCAAATTATCCCGCGCCCATTTTCCAACAGACTCCAGACGCTTGCGCAGGTCCAACACATACCGGACTGCATTAGTCAATTATTCTGCTGTTCCTCCCACATCTCTCTGACCAGATCGAGCACACCCGGGGTCTTCGCCCATACAGCAGCTCGAATGGCGAAAATCCCGTGGAAGCCTGGGGTACCTCTCTGATCGCAAAGAGAAGGGAGGAATCAGTTGGTCCCAGTAACGCACATCACTGCTAATAAATCAAGCAACATGCTCTTAAGGGTCTTATTAAAGGCCCACAAGACCATATCGGTCTGAGGATGAAACACCGAGGTCCTAATGGTCTTAATCCCCAAAAGTTTACATGTTCCCCGGATTAGCCGACATGTTGGTGCCTTGGTCGGTCAGTATCTCCCCTGGGGATCCCCACCCGGAGAAAACCTTCACGAGCTCGCTGGCAACAGACTTAGCGGACATAGATCGAGGGGAATGGCCTTCTGGATAACGCTACGCCGTAATCCAAAATGACCAATAGGTGTGTGTATCCTGCCGCACTCCTTTCCAATGGCCCGACTATGTCCATCCCAATACGCTCAAACGAAGCTTTCCACTAGGGCAACGGCACCAGTGGTGCTTGTGGGACGGCTCTAGGGCTAGCTTTCTGACACCCCACACCGCTCACAAACCGCCTGACGCCACCATCCAACCCCAGCCAATAGAACCGTGTCACAAGCCTCGCTTTGGTTTTGTCCCTACCTAAGTGACCAGACAGGGGAATAGCGGAGCAAGCTGCAGCAAATCCTCCTTAAAGGGTTGAGGAATGAGCAACTGATGACGCACCTCCCCGCCTGGGGTAATTTGTCAACACGATACAGCAGGTCTCGATTAATTTCAAAGTGAGGGTACGTGGCGGCGCTGCCTGGGCTCGACCACCCGACCATTAACCACCGCTGCTTGGTCAAAGAGCCTGCCCAGCACGTCGTCACGCCCTTGCTCGAGTCGGAAGTCACGGGAACGAGCTAAAAATCAGCTCCCATGGCTTCCAGCTCTGGGTCGGGTCGGTCGGAGCGGAGGCAGCCGAGCCAGACCCCGTGCCGGCTCCGCAGCCTCCCCCCGACTCTTCACCAACCGCCCCCACCTGAAACCTCTCGACTCCTTCCATCGCCAGCCCTCATTCTTAGCGGCCCGACGTTCCCGCTTAGTTTTTCGGGTCTAAATCTATGGCAAAACCAATTCGGGTCACAGAAGGAAGATCTCTCAATTACTTCCTCCTTCTTGGCCAATAGGGTGGGCGGGGCTGTCAGAGCAGCTAACCAATCCTTAAACTGCCCACAGTCCCGCCCCAGAACTACTGGTACTGGCAATCGAGGACATAACCCTACATGCACCTGCGTCCCCTGCTGGCCAATCGCTATATTCACACTTATCTTAGGGTAGGAGCGCATATCCCCATGAATACATTTAATATGCACCTGTCCCAATAACCGTTTATGCCCCAGTGAGATTAGGCTATCCTGTATTAGGGACTGACCACACCCTGAATCCAGGGCGCCTGGGTTTTTGTACCATCCACTGTCACAGGAATAACAAAACCCGTCTGCTGAAGTGACTGAGGTAATTGAACAGGCTTACCTGGTCGGCTGAGGTCACACCCATCACGCCCAACACCGCAGTGGGCTAGTTTCTCGCCCTGGAGCCTCGGCAAGAGGTGGAAACACCGAGCCATCAAGGGGCTCGACGGTAAGGAAGCCGGGCGAGACCCCGGTCCGACCCTCGCAGCAGCCCGCTGGGAACCCCACGCTGCCCCGGGTCCCGGGCGGGAGCTCGCACAGCCCACCCCCGTCCAAAACCTTGTACACCCCCTTCCCCCAGTCCTTCGCCTCTATCCGGGGCGGTGGGGCGGATGATGCCGCAGTGCTTCTCCCCGCAGCCTGGCTGGCGTTGGTTCAGCTGCCCGGTACTGCTCTGCCAATGCACCTCCTGATCCATGGTGGCGGGTGCCTGCCGCTGTACCCACAGCCGTGGTTCCGAGCCAGACACCCAGAAAGCGCCCACCATAATCACCTCCACCAGCCTGGCTGTGGTGAAGATCCGCCTCAACCACCCCATGGCATACTCATTCAAGCGATGAGCGATGGTTCTAGGGTGCTCGGCGGGAAGCGCGCCTCCCGAAACCTCCTCCGATAGCCTCCGTGTGGCCCCCACGCGATTCAGGATGGTAGCTTTTTAGTGTGGGGTAGTCCATCATCCGGTCGGGAGACAGTGTCCTCGCTGCTGCTTGCGCCTCCCCCGTTAACTGGGGCAAGAGGTAACTGGCCCATTGGGCCTGATCCCACCCGGCAGAGGTCGCCAGCACCTCGAACACCTCCAGGTAGGCTTGGGCCGATCCTCTGCCGCCATCTTGGTGGGTCTCATCAACCGGGGTCAGGTCCCGCCGGTCTAGCCGCCTCTGCACCGCTGCCGTCAGGGTCTGGCGCAGGAGATTCATCATCTCCGCAAACTGGGAAGCATCCATGCTGGTGTGCACTGCTTGAGGGGGGCAGTGCCAGTGAATCCCACTTCTGACACCACGTGTGGAAGGGTGGTGGGTAATTCACTGACACAGGACACAGAGAAATGAGTCTGAAAACACCGCACAGGTGCCCAGTTTTATTAGAAACTGATTTTGGTTCAGCCCGCAGAGGGCGTTGTTGTCTGTGGCCTGCCGTACCAGCTATGGTAGCGACAGAGCCACAACTATACCGGAGCGGGTACAGGGTACAGAGGTTTAAACAAAACACTAATCAAAAGGCGAAAGGAACAGGGAAAACAAAACACAGTAAACAAAACTACAAAATAAAAAGTGCTGCGCCGGGCAGCTTCACCCCAACCGTCGCTACCCGCACGGCCCGGTCTCCGTCCTACCCTAGCGGCTCCCTCAGCCTGCTATACACTGTATCGGGCTGCCCAAAGTTTTCCCCCGCCACCGCTAATTCTTTTATTTCTTTCTTTTATTATTTATTTGTCTTGCTGGGATTTTCGTCCCAGCTGATTTTCCTCCAGCCTGCACGCCCGTTTACGCCTCCGTGGGCAGACCTGAGGGAACAGCAGAATGAAACTTATAGGGTCAGCAATTCCCCCAAGACCCGCCTCCCAGCCACTCAGAGAGAAGGAAAGTCCCAGACACCCACTCTCCCCCTCCGTGTCACTGCCATGACTGACAGGCGGATATTGGACAGCTGCTGCCCTCTCCCTGCAGCACTATGAACACGCCAGAAGAGTCAGCACAGGTCTCCCCCTGTTACATACCCCTAGACCAACGAGCCAACTGCTGGCAGTATCTTGGTTCCACGAGCTTCCAAAGAAGTGTAGACCTAGATGCTCTGTATTGAGGAATTAGTGTTGCCTTGCTGTGTGCCTGTACATAAAAAAAATAAACAAAACAAAAACGAGACTGTGTTTTGTTGTTTTGCAAAGGATGCACTGCAATGTCTGCACAGAGGAGCAGTCCCAGCACTGAGGTGACACGGGGGCTTTGACCTGCTCCTTTCCCGACCTGGGCCGATTCAGCCCTCTAGCTACTCGTCATTGTTCTGCCGTGTGTAGCATGAGCGCCCAGATGACAAAGCAAACACGAGCTTCGGGTAGTTTGCCGTGATCGTATAGTGGTTAGTACTTTGCGTTGTGGCCGCAACAACCCTGGTTTGAATCCGGGTCACGGCAGGTGAATTTCTCACACGGCAGAGAAGCTTGTTCTTTTTATTTTTCACACGGCATCTTCATGGTATGCACCTTTTGAAAGAAAATAGAATACAATAATTGCTTCATCGTGTTAGTACTGGCATGATGCACACCAGCCTGCTGTCTATGAAATAATAATTACAGAAATAATCAATCAATAAACACCATAAAAATCTCCCACAAACACAAGTCTCTGTATTAACGCCTATCTAGTAGAGGAAGACTGAAATAAGATTTTTATTTTTAATATCGGTTCTTTCTACATAGCTTATAATACTGTAATGGACCTTGCTGATTGCCCATTAGGACTATCACTGCACACCTGAGTTTTGTTAAGGTAAAGCAGTCAGTCGGCAGGTGCCGGCAATCACGATTTGATTGCCTGAACTTAAAAAATGGGACTAGCGCTCAACACAGCGGATCTGATCGGATAGAGTGCTCGTGTGAGCACTGGGATGACTAGTCTGTAAGGGGACTGACCTTGATGAGAAACCAGGGGGAGTACTCTTTTAAATAGCTATATTATTGTTGTATTTTTACTTTGTGATATGGGTGTTTTATTGATCTTAACCACATTTAAATTCCATACTGTTACACTGTATTTAAACACTGTGTGGATCTGCAGTCCTTGGTGGAGGTTTATTTTGTGTATTTGAGTTTGCTGTGTTATATGGTTATTGTCTCATTTTGGGTTACTATTAATGGTTTGATTGATCTGTTTATAGTTTTCTTTTGAACTACCTTGTTGTAGTTAACGTATTGTATTTTATCACTATTTTTGTACTGTAGTATGATTTATGTTCACTAATGAATTATTGTGTTTGAGTTATTTTCTGACTCCACGGGGTTGCAGTGGGTGTGTGAGCTTGCAGCTGAAATCGATCAGTGGAAAATGCCAATCAGTGGGTTTGACATTGTTGCTTTCTGGCCATGCTCGAGAAATTTATTGGGGCTTCCAGATGCATGTAGTGATTATAAAGAATTAAAGGAAGCTATGGGTAGATATTTGTGTTGGGTGAAAGTGAATCTTGTGTAGAGCAGAGTGTAATAATCAGAACGGAAAGATAAAGAATCTATTTGAGATTTTGGGAACGGTGCGTAGATTGGTTGTTAGGGCGCACCCAGATATAGGCTCTACTACCCAGGACGTACTTGCCCAAGACCATTTTGTCACACACATGGGGACGGGATTTGGCGTGGGTGCAAATACGTTGTGCTAAACCTGAAAGTTTAGAGGGAGCTATTGGGCTAGCAGCTGAATTGGAAATGATTCAGGGATTGGAATGGGAAAACCAAGTACTGATGCCCGAGTTAGAGTGTTGATTTGCCCATTATCAGCTCATCTAGAGGAGCTAAGCCTATGCCCTTTGAGATAATCAATGCTGTAGAAGCTCTCAGAGATGAGGTTTGGCAGCTGAAAAGCTTTGCAGTTAATAACCCAAATACTCAGGCCTCGCATTCTGGGAGACTACCCCCAGTGGCCCAAACTTTGTATCGCAGGAATTCCAACTCTGCATTTCAGAAAACCTCGGCTAGAGTCTGTTGGGAGGTGGTTGTAATCGCCATTTGCGTAGAGATTGTCCCTATGTGTCGGGAGACTAGAGAGGCAGGAGAAGGGATGTACCCCTGCCCCCTCTGGTTTCTCTGAACAATCCTATGTTTCAATGCAATTTTGGACCCCTGGTGTCGGAGTCTTTTTAGATATCTTGTCAGTTTTATTGGATACAGGTGACCAGGTGTCCCTAGTTGATGTACAATTTTGGGACCGACTGTGCACTGATTAGAAGTGTAGACTAGAGCCCTATGTGGGGCGGGGCACGGACAGCTAATGGTTTTGGGGATGAGCAACTTAGTCTGTAATTTTGATAGGTTGGTTCTACACTTTAAATTTTTAGTGGCCCGCGATCTTAGTCAGACAGTATTACTTGGGATGGACTTTAGTGCAATATGGTACTGTTATTGATCTAAAAAGTAAGAGCTGGCAACTTGTGGGAAAAATTCAATTTGTTTACACAGTGTGCAAGAGATTCACTGTATCCCAGCACAACATAATGTTATTCCTCCCGTAGTGAAGTAGTTATACAGGGACATGTGGAAGGCTTTACGAGGACTTAATGCTGAGGGAATGGTAGAACCTGCAGAGAGTATCTCTCCTAAATATGATGCTTTGTTACCTGGGTTGAGGTAACGCCACATCTGGAGTCATGCCAATAAGAGTTGCTAAGTTGACTTAAGTCTCAGGAATTAAGGAAAGGTGTTGTTCTGTGTGATTTTGTGCCCGAAAGCACTGTGTTTCAGCGGATGCCCTGTCTTCGCATGGAGTATCTGGATATCAGGTTACTAAACCTATTGAGGAGTTGGGTTTGGGGGAGAAGGAGTTATCTGTGCAAAAAAATGCATATTGTCGATGAAATGGTAAAAATACATTTTTTTTCTTTTTAGTGCAGGCGGCCATGATCTGGGCAGGACTCGCCTTACTACCCACAAGGTTGATACTGGCTCCGCTCCAGCAGTGAAGATGGGTCCCCGTCACATACCAGTTCACTTTCAGGAAGGACGACCACATCAAAACAAGGGCAACAACTCAGGTAAGACAACTATTAAATGTATTTATCTTAATGCTAGAAGTCTCAGAAACAAAATGTTAGAACTTGAAGCTACTGCACTAACAACTAACTACGATGTGATAGGTGTTACAGAAACTTGGTTGTCTGAGAGTGATGGAGACTAATATAGTATTAGTGGGTATACACTGTATAGGAAAGACAGGCAGGACAGAAGAGGTGGAGGGGTAGCGCTATACATAAGAAATAGTCTTGAAGCCCAGGTGTTAAATCTGGACAAAGAAAACAACGCCAAATCAATATGGGTCAGAATAATGGACAAAAATTCAAAGGACATAATAATAGGAGCATGCTATAGACCGCCAAATTCAGATGCTGAGCAAAATAATCTGTTATACAATGACATTAGAAATGCATGTAGAAAAGGAGAAGCCATACTAATGTGGGATTTCAACGTCCCCCGTATAAAATGGGAGAACCCAGTGGGGAGCACGATGGACCTAAATTTAAATGGTGGAAATGACAAACGACTGCTTCCTAACGCAATTTGTCAAGGCACTGACTAGAGGGGAGGCATGCCTTGATTTAGTCTTTTCAAATAACGAAGACAGAATAACTAAAACAGAGGTCAGAGAGCCATTGGAAAACTCAGACCACAACATGGTCTTATTTGAAGTATTTTTTAAAACCCCAAAAGTAATGACTAAAGCTAAGGTTTACAATTTTAGAAAAGCAAACTATGAAGGTATGAAACAGAGACTAACAGAAGAAGATTGGAGTAAAATAGAGAACATCCACAGAAAAAGGATGGCTGTTTTTTAAAAGCAAAACAATTACATCCCAAAAGTAGACAAATCTAAATCTAAAACAAAATGGTTTAATAGATTAAAACAATAATTCAGCGAAAAAAGGCACTTTACAGAGCGTTTAAAAGGGACCAAAAACAAAGTACACAGAAAGAGTACTTGGAACGCAAAAAAACAAGTCAAAAGGGAAGTTAGAAAGGCCAAGAGAGAGATAGAAATCAATATTGCTAAGGGGCTAAAACCAATTCCAAAATGTTTTTCCAATATTATAACAGCAAGAGAACATTCAAAGAGGAGGTTAAATGTCTAAGACACAAATGGCAAAATCATAGATGAAGAAAAAAATAGCAAATATATTAAATGATTACTTTTCACAGGTTTTTTACAAAGGAGGACACGGACAACATGCCCCACATGTCGACCTGTTCCTATCCAATTTTAAATAACTTTAGCATAACAGAGGCAAAGGGACTAGGAGCTCTAAAAATAAACAAATCCCTGGGCCGGATGAGATCCTCCCAATAGTACTCAAAGAAATGAAAGAAGTTATTTACAAACCGCTAACCAAGATTATGCAACAGTCTCTTGACACAGGGGTTTAAAATTACAGACTGGAAAATTGCAAACATAATACCGATCCACAA